>BPTQ01000009.1:46782831-46792910 GCA_019973895.1 Chrysanthemum seticuspe
GGCTAGCCCGCAAGTTTATGGCTTGTGGTAAAGGCAGTTGAAATCCATAATTGGTAATCGGCTCACCAAAGATAATATTGATAATTTATCTAAGAGTTGGCTAGTCCAGAAGGGTACGGCTTCTGGTAAAGACAAAATCAAATCCGTTGAAAGCTTGTGGTTTGCTCAAAATCACATGGTTATGGGTGTACCATGGTTCTTACTTGAACTGAAACATTTGGCTACTCCAGAAGTAATGGCTTTTGGTAAAGAGATAAAATCCATTAAATTTTCTCAAATCATTGCTAGGGACTAGCAATATCTTAGTATGGGGGATTGATGAGTGTCTAAATACTCATCATTTTTGTACTATTAGAATGCCAAAAACATCTGAAAACACTCAGAAACACATCAAAATGATAAAAATATCACAAACAAGTGTTTTATATGTTTTAAATGCAAAAACATCAAAATCTGGTGAAAAACGTATCAAGTTTGCATAATTGGCAGTTTTAGTCCCCCAAGTTACAAAAGTTGTCAAAATCAGTCCCTGGTAATTCAAAAACTTGCAAAATATCATTTTAGGTCCATAAGATTCAAAAGTTGTCAAAACAAACCCTTCCAAGTTTAAAAATCACAAATTGACAACTTTAGTCCCTGAACTTTGGAAAAATGTCAAAAATAGTCCTTGGTTAATTTTAAAAAGTGAAAATTATCAAGTTTTAACCTTGTTCTATTCATAAATGACAAAAAATGGTCCTTATGATAAACTTTTTGAGAAATTACAATATTGGTCCCTCAAGTTTCTAAATTGGCAGTTTTGGTCCCTGGATTTACAAAAAATGGAAATTATCAACAATGGTCCTTGTACTAATCTTACTTGGCAGGTTTTACCCTTATGAGAGTTTTGGAAAATATTCAAGATCAGCCCTTCAACTTTCAAAGAATTGCATAAATGGTCCTTGTTGTTACTTCTATACCAAACGGATCCAATATTAAACAACCCAAGCCCAAATCCAGTCCAACACTTGACCCGGCCCAAATTTTAAATCAAAATAAACCGCGTCTACTGTAGCTTCGTCTCTCCCACACTGGTTTAGCCAAAACCAGTGGTGGTTTTCCCTCCACCTCACCATTTCCACCTCACTTTCCCACTTGATTACACTTTCCTTCCACCTCCACACAAATCCAACTCCAATTAATGATAAAAACCTGCTCGTTGGAATTTTGGCGCCAAAAAGTGACAAATGGCAAATCAATGATCTGGCTTAATTCAATGGTCTAGATGTGATGGGATTAGCTCAGAGGTCGACATGGGATGTTTCAAGTCTATAAAGATAGAGATAGAAGCAGTATTGTAAAATATCTAGTGTAATTTTAGTTTTGAATGTCGTTTTAGCTTAATTCTAAATTCCAGTGCATTTTAAAGCTTTTAAATCTTGTATTTCATGTTTCCAGTGTAACCTAAAACTTTTGATATCATCAATTTCACTTTTGAGGTCTTATATCAAGTTATGCAAATTTTTCATTATCTTAAAATCTGAATATGGTGAATGTTTGTAATCAGTGGTTAGTTTGGACTTAGAAGCTCACATAAGCTCCATATAAAGCTTATGCAAGCTTTTAGACACTCTTAAAAGCAGTTTATTGGTAAAAATCAGAAATTCACAAAAATATCAAATAAATAACTTAAAAATAAAAAACCATGGTGCAAGGTTCAAAAAGGCTGGAGCAGGATATATAATGGATGGTCTTGGGTATAGTGCTTATTGGTAAGCTATAGGATCTGTTATTTGGTCTTAATTCTCAGTTTGTGCATCAAAGCAATTTGTAAGCATTTTTCTTTATTTTGGCATTTCACTGTTTGGTTGTTCATAAGCTCTAATTTCTGTAAGTTCAAGTTTATTAGTGTTAGTTAAGTTAAAATTAACCATAAAACAGTAGGCTTGTTTTATTTAATTAAGTAGTTGTTAAAAATCTCATTTTAACAGTCAATATAGCATATTTATTAATCTTGAGTTTCATGTTGTTAATTCTGTTGTTTAATGTTTCATTAGTCTTAGTAATCAAAATTATAAGGTCTGTTATCATTTGTATGGATTAAATCAGTGAAATACTTTGAAAAGCTCAAAATTAGTCCTTTAAAGGAGTGTTTGGATTTGTTCAGTTTAATGTGTAACAGGTTGTGCAGTCCTGTGTTTGTGCTTGTTTCATGTCTCATTTGGTCTAAAGAACTCAAAGAAACAAAGAAAGTCAGTCCTTAGTTGCTAAAAAGTCAAAATACTTTTAATCTCATCTTAATTTCATCACTGTTAGGAGTTAGAGTATCAATCCTATCACAGTAGCTTTAATCTTGATAACTTAGCTTAATTCAGTCATACTTTAGCTTAATATTACATAATCAATTAGTAGAATCAAGTTAAAATTCATTTTAGTCAAACTATTTGGTTTTTAGAAAGTCAAATGTGCCCTGTGCACAGGTTTTAACCACTTTTTCATAAGCTCACACAGAGCTTGTTAGTTGGCCTTACCTTGTGAATCTTAGCTTTTTGAGAAGCTAACCAAGCCTTCTTGAAGTATCAAGCTTGAAATTTCACTTTGTAACTTATTTACCAGGGCTGCAATTGCTTATCATTTTGTTCAAAATAACTCAGCATTCACTGAGTCCAACTCAGTGGATTGTCAGGTTTTGAAAGAGCCTCTCCCAAGCTCATAAGAGCTTATCATTGTCTGAGTTTTGGTATATTTGGTCTCAGCCAGGTCTTATACAAGTTCCATTCATTACTTTTCAGTTTTAGCTTATTTTGTGTTCTGTGCATAAGCTCAAAGTAGCCCACCAGTTACTGTTTTCATAAACAAGCTCATTCCTCAAATCTGTGTTAACTTGTAATCCAGAGGTTCAAGCTTGTTGTTTTTAGTTGAAATTGAGTCATTATAGCTTAATATAGCTTCTGTGTAGGTTTGGTGGTCTTTGGCTATCAATTGGCTTTTTCAAGTGCTTATAAATAAGCAGTTGCCATTGCAGTTGCTTATTTCTCTACACAAGCCCATGTTTTTCTATTTTTCTTAGATTCAGTAGATTAAAATAGACTTTTCCTGAAAGTTTCATAATTTTTCATAACTGTTTGCTATTTTTCTTAATTAAAAACAATTTTTAGGCATTTTTAAATAGCTTTTAATACAAATAAATTATAAAAAGTTCAAAAAAATGGTTTTTCAATTTTCTTAGGTTAAGATAAATATAAAAGTAATAAAAAGTATTTTTCCATAATTTTCTTAGTTTAAAAAGTATTTTTTAGCATTTTAATTAGTTTTAAATAGTATTAAATTAATAATAAATACATAAAAAGTATAAAAAATATATTTTCAGTTTTAAAATTAGTTTTATCATATTTTAGATTTTTCTAAGTCTTTATTTTATTTTTCTAGTCTTATTTCATATTTTCTTTTATTTTAGAGTATTATTAAATAGCTAAAAATAGTTTTTAATTAATAATAATTAATTAAATAGTTATAAAAATAATTTTCTTTTTCTTAAAATTTTCTTTTATTATTAGGATTGTAAAAATATAATTTTCATATTTATAGGCCTTTTATTTCTTAAAACTCACATTTTATTTTGTACGTAGACGTAATCAAATTTTAAAACGTAAGTTTTAAGTTTTAGGTTTTAAACGTTCATCGACTTTAAAAATAGTGATAGCGTTTATTTAATAGATTTTATCTTTTATTTCTTTTAATTTGCATTTAAGTCGCTTTAATTTGTAGATTTTCTCTTTAGGTATAATTTTCCATCCAAAACCTTACTGATCACTATCCTTAGTGATCATTCTACCATCTGATCAAGTTTTTATTACACCAATTCATCCTCCGTGGGACTTAACGACCCAGGAATCCACTATATTCCTCTGATCTTAATTGCATTTGTGTTTAAGCTGTTTTAAGTCTGTTAGACTTGACTGTTTAGCACAGATCAGGGGCATAGGTCTCATCAAAGTCTATTCCTTCTTGTTGGTTATACCCTTGGGCAACGAGTCTAGCCTTGTTCCTAGACACTACTCCTTTTGCATCTAATTTGTTCTTATAAACCCATTTTGTTCCTATTATGGTTTGATTACTAGGTGGAGGGACAAGTGTCCAAACATCATTAGAAACGAATTGATTTAGTTCTTCTTGCATAGCCATTACCCAACTTTCATCTTTTATGGCTTCTTGTGTGTTCTTAGGTTCTATGGTTGAAACGAAACAAAACACGTTACTTTGGTTTTGAACTTGAGACCTTAATGTTCGTTCGTTTAGTTTTCCTATGACTTTATCTACGGGGTGATCTTTGGACTTTTTAATATTTATGATTTCATCATTTAAAGGTTCTTCTTCTTCATTTATCTTTTTCTTTATTACAATAGCCTCACTTTCTATGATCTCGTCATCGACAAGAGGTGGAGAGGGTTTGGGTGGACTTTCATCAAATTTTATGTTTAATGACTCTTCTACCTTCATTGTTTCTTTGTTTAATATGACGTAAGCTTTGCTATTTGGCGAGTAACCTAGAAAGATACCTTCGGTTGCTTTAGGATCAAATTTTGTAAGGTAATCTTTAGTGTTAAGAATAATACATTTGCTTCCAAAGACTCTAAAGTGATTTAACGTACGCTTTTTGCCTCGGAGTAACTCATATGGAGTTTTACCTAAGATTGGTCTAATTAAAACTCGATTGAGTATGTACGTTGAAGTATCAACGGCATTACACCAAAATTTTTGAGGTATGGATTGCTCATTAAGCATGGTTCTACTCATTTCTTGAAGGGTTCTATTCTTTCTTTCTACTACCCCATTCGATTGTGGAGTGCGTGGAGCCGAGAAATTGTGAGTAATACCATTAGCGTCACAAAAAGCTCCAAATTGCACTTCATTATCGAATTCCCTACCATGATCCGTCCTAATGGAGACTATAGGACTTCCTAGTTGTCTTTGGATCTTTTTGCTTAATATTTCAAAATAATTAAAGGTTTCCGTTTTGTTCTTTAAAAATTTGGTCCAAGTATACCTAGAGTAGTCATCCACTATTACCAAAGTGTAGTAGTTGCCTCCATAACTTTGAATAGCGGATGGACCAAATAAATCCATATGTAGTAATTCTAGACACCTAGTTGTAGACACCATGTTTTTAGCTTTATGACTTGAATGAGCTTGTTTTCCTACATTACAAGCATCACAAAAATGATGTTCATATTTTAACTTAGGTAAATCTCTTACTAGATCTTTGGATGATAGCGATTGAAGAAGTCGCATGTTGGCGTGACCCAATCTTCGATGCCATAAGATCGAAGTATCATCCATAGAGGTAAGACAAAGTTTGTCTTTAGGTTCATTACCGATTTTAATGACATAGACTCCATGTTTCCTAATTCCCTTTCCTATGGTTATGTCATTTTTAAGTATCTTACTACCGGTTTCGGTAAAAAGTACATTGCACTTTTTATCACATATTTGTCCTATACTTAAGAGGTTAAAGTTTAGGTTTTCTACGTGACACACATCGTTAATGGTTAGAGATTTGTTAGAAATCGTACCTTTACCGATGATTCTACTTTTGTTATTTCCAAACACCACATTACCTCCATTTACGGATTCATATGTGGAGAATAGATCCCTATTGCCGGTCATGTGCCTCGTGCACCCGCTATCCTTGACCCATTCATCGGGGTCTAAGTCGACCTTTAAGCACACCTAAAACAATAATAAACTCAAAAGTTTGGTCCCCATTTGTTCATGGGTCCATTAGTGTTAAAACATTCCATTCATGTTAGACATGTATGGATAAGATGAGTATGCATTCCATGGAGCAAAGTTTTGAAATGGTAAACCGTTTTGCATATTAGGTTTCCACCCCCATTTGATGGTTACTTCTTGGATAAACCTTATTAGGTCTCCTATATGCATTATGTTTTGAAAAAGATGGTGCTTTATTTCTTGCAAAAGTATGATTATATTTTGGAGGTGGTTGTCTAGTGGTGACATGAGTTGGTTTCTTCTTATTAACGATAACAAATTCAGTTCTAGATGAAGAAGCTACGTTATTACCACTATTTGCTACATCAGATCCACGAATCCCTGTTTGTACACTAGCCGGTTCCCTTTTTGGGGGATCCGTGGGATCCGCCACAACAGTGGCTGGTTTTTCTAGTGCCTTAACAAATTTTGTTTCTTTACTTTCACTAGTTGATGGATCAAGTTGTTGAACACCTAAACCTTTTTGATTGTTACCGGTTTTAACACCATCTAATATCGTATCTAAGGTGTTTGTGCTCATTCTAGCAATTTTAGAATCTAGATGATCTACTAGTGTTTGAAGTTGAACGCAAAGTTCACATTCACCACTTGCTATTTTACCTTTTTCTAAACGTTTTAGCTTTGCTTTTAATTCTATGACTTCTTTATCTAAACGTTGATTTTGACTCTTTAAAAGCTTGTTTTTGTTAATTAGTTTTAAACTAATATTGCATAGTTTTTCATATTCATTATGCAATGAGTCGTCATCAAGTGATGAACTACTATAGTATTCATGACATACCTCGTCATTTGCCATGAGACAAATTTCTTCGTCCTCCTCATCTCTCATTCCCCACGTACCGCTCACGAACGCCTTTTAATCATCCCGTTTGGGACACTTACTAATAAAGTGGTTCGGATCCCCACATTTAAAGCAAGTACGGTCATCCTTTGGCTTCTCGTCCTCTTTGCTTTTCCGGAAGCGTATCTTCCCTTTCTTCTAAAGAACTTTTTAAAGTCCCTTACCGCCATAGCGCATTCCTCATCATCACTATCCTAAGAGGAGTTCTCTTCATCGCTTGAGACTTTCTTTGCTTTAAGGGCAAGAGATTTGTGTTTCTCTTTTACCTTTGAAGCTTCAAAATCTTTAGCAAGAACAAGCTCATAGACTTTTAAGTTTCCTATGAGTTCATCAAGGGTGAGGATTGTCAAATCTTTTGACTCTTCGATCGCCGTCACCTTAGATCTCCACTTCGATAGAAGCGCCCTTAGATATCTCCTAACATGGTTACGGCTAGAAAAAGATTCATCAAGTGCTTGTAAAGATGTAATAATAGTATTGAAATTAGCAAATGAATGATCTATAGTTTCCTCATCCGATATTGAAAATTGTTCATATTGTTGAACAAACAAATCAATTTTATTGTTTTTAACTTGTTGATTTCCTTGATGAGTTACAACTAAAGAATTCCAAATTTCTTTAGAGGTTTTAAGCAAAGAGATTCTTTCAAATTCCTTTTTCGGTAAAGCATTATATAAAACCATTTTTTCTTCACTATTTTTAGAAAGCTTTTTCTTCATTTCATCATTTAGTTTATCATGAGGTATGTTAACTAAATTTCCCTTATCATTATTTGAGGTAGCCTCAAAATCACCTTCAACAATAATGTACCAAAGATCAATATCTTTAGACTTCACATATGTTTCGAATCTATTTTTCCAATATATAAAACCATTAGTTTCAAGTAGTGGTGGTCGTTGCATAGATTGCCCTTCCTTATAATTTTCAATACCCATAGTGATCGAAAAGTTTTTAAAATACAATTTTACTTTAAAACTTTTATAAACTTCGCTCTGATACCAATTGTGGAAAACTAGAAGGGGGGGGGGGTTGAATAGTTTTGCCGATTTTAAGTTGATTTCAAAAACTTTAGATCCGATATTATGTGAAATCGTATGGATGTTGAGAACGTATAGATCTAATGATAATGCAAGCAAATAAATAAAGATAAGGGATAGAAATGACACAACCGATTTATAGTGGTTCGGCTACAAGGACACCTTCCTTGCCCTACTCCACTCCCCGAGTCACCTACTCGAGAGTTCAAGCACTATGTCAACAAACTCCTTCACTTGGCGGAGAAGCCTTCACAACGTTGCTTACACTTTTTCCAGTTCAAAGCTAGATACCGAGTCCGTAGCACGATGGACCAAACCAACACAACTATTACACAACAAATATGTGAAATATGAAATACAAGATCTTCGCTACAGAAATCTTGCGGAGTGACAAATCAATCAAGGACCCCTTGCTTGGATGACTTATAGAATGCTCGTGATCTCGCCTTAGAGAAGGATCTATATGAGGACCACAAATAGAAGGAAAGAAGAACAACTCTCTAGATCAAGAGATCTATATGTTAGAAGAGAATGAGAGTGTATGAGAGATTTAGTAAGAAGAGGGGTGAGTTAGAATGAAGAAATGGCTCTCTATTTATAGGCAAATTTCCTCACTGTTCCCCGGATCCCACGGATCCCTTCCACTTGGGATCCGGCTAGCACAAAGCTAGGGATCCGTGGAACGCTCCTCTTTGCCCATGGGTTTTTTGGTTATGGGTCATGGGTTATGGGTTGGTCCATGGTTTTTCTTTTAGATTCAATGTATCTAAGTATACATTGTATCTAGTCTTCTTGGGTATGATCCATGGGTTATGGTTTTTACCCATCCTAATAAACTATTACAACAAATGCTTAATTACTACATTTTTGTATTTAAATGGCTATATGTAAATACTTTACAAAATTAACATGTATCCTTAAAATTATACTTAAGACAACATTATATTTGTTATCAACAAAACACAAAGAGATCGCAAAATATTAATAAACGTTTTTACGGTTTATTTGTATTAACACAGGCCATACCCCATTGATATCCGAAACATGATTTTGAATCTTTGTCCACCAAGAACTGCATGACCTTGCGCGAAAACTAGTTACAAGGACAAATCATACGTACTCGTGAATGCGTGATGGATTATATGTTGATTGTTAGTCCTAGAAAACATTATAAAATTTAACACAGTTTAGTACTCATGGTACGTTATCCATAACAAATTATGTTTATCAACGTAACACAAAAATAATGATTAAGAATATGTTTTCACGAAATGATAACAATGTTGATAGATGTGCAACGATGTACGTACTTATGCCAATGTCATGTATCTTTTGGATTTATTTGTTTATAGTCCAATATAGTACGTAGTTACGTACGCACGTACTAATGCTAGCATGCCTCCCTATCACGAAAAAACAAAAGTATACAATTTATGATCTCAAGTTCTCAACCACACCCATACACACAAGCACTTGCATGGAAATCCCTATAAATAGGGTGTACTCTTATATCACATTTTCTCACATCACAACTAAATACACTAAGAAAAATCATAAAGTTCTTCTAATTTAAGCTATATTTGAACAATTGCAGGAATGATGATGAAGGCTTTATGTGTTATGGTGGCTTGCATGGTGTTGTCAGCCTCATACACTGAGGCTATCACCTGTAGTCAGGTGGTTCGTAGTTTGTCACCATGCCTAGGCTACTTAAGGTCTGGTGGTACAATTCAAGGGCGTGTTGCAGTAGCATTAAGAGTCTTTACCATGCTGCAATAACGACCGCTGACCGTAAATCTACTTGTTTTTGCTTGAAGAGTGCTTACTCGTCTAACCGTGGTCTCAATGCTGCTAATGCCGCTGGCCTTCCCGAAAGTTGTGGAGTTAGCATTCCTTACAAGATCAGCCCCAACACTGACTGCTCCAAGTATGTCAAACTTATTGCTCCCTATATGGTTGTTAATATCGTATTGCACTTCAATTTTCTTGTAATGCATTTTGATTTGTGTTATGTATCGTTTTTCTCTGTACCTATATATACATGGGAAATGTTTGATTTCCTTTTGTTCCAAGAGGTAAAAATAATATGATTTTTGTACAAAAATTTAGAGAGTGTGCGGTTCACTAACTAGGTACGTAAATTCTATGTTTGGAATAACCTGGGACGTTTTTTTTAGTTTTTACAAGTAGGTAATCTTGGAATATTGAAATTAAACATTCGTAAATTTTACTATATACCTACACGTATTCAAACTGTATGAACCTCGTCAGTCACAACCCCGACTAGAACATTCCTTACGATTGAGGTGTTGAAAGCCCTTCCGGTCGCCGTAATCGTCGTAACTCTGGTGCCAATCTGCTCATTCGTGAGAAGTTCGTTTTTGTTCATCTAAATGCCAGTCGCCAGCAATAACGTCGTACCATTTCTG
>BPTQ01000009.1:46794464-47005644 GCA_019973895.1 Chrysanthemum seticuspe
ATCTGGACAGTTTATTGACAAACCGCATGATAGAACAGCAGGTCCACAAACCGCATAATAGACAAACCCAGTTTACTCAAAACGCATTCAAGAAAAGTAACCACTTTAGCACAAACTACCAGCTTCAAACAAACAACTTCAACTTCTTAGAATGATTTTAGAAACAGTAATGACGCTGCTTAACATATCATTTAAAACTGTTAGACAACACTTTAGACCACAATAATTTCAACATAGTAATGAACTTGTAAAAAACTAGTTTTGATCATGTCAAGCATAAAATCAGTTAATAGCATCGAAACCTATATGCATTCTAAAATCAAATTCAACAAACAACAACCACAAGCATCAAACCGCATCATCAAAAACCGTACGAGTCACAAACCGCATCCAAAAGTCGTATAAAAACCATACGAATCAGCAAAAACAACATAACCTGAGCTCTGATACCATTTGTAGGATCATACATATTATGTTGTTGGATGATTCGGGTGGTCTAGGGAGATGATTATACAAGTATGCCATATTTAGAGAGATGAAGAGAGTAGAGAGGGAATTCTAGAGAGAGGTTTAACAAAAAAGAAGAAAGGTTAGATTAGAAGTTCCACCCCTTCCAAGGATGGAAGGGGTATTTATAGTTACAACCTACATGCCCTCCTGTCGGACTGTGGATCAGGCATACAGTGGGTAAAGACCCGTCCTTCCTCCACGGTGTTGCTCTAAACTAAACTATGCTAATAACTAACTAATAGACAAGTAAATAACGATATGTCTACGAGCTAACTTATGCTAGATTATATTTGGGGTGACCGACACTTCACTATGGAATTTCTAATTCCTAACAGGTTAGGACGAATTGACCAAATGCTGTCCTAGCGACTTAAACCCCCACTTGAAATAATTGAAAGTAATTAAACGTGAACTTAACTTGATAGGATGAGTAACTAGGTTAGCACACTTCTCCTCTATTGATCACAACCTTCGCCTTTATTTGCTTTCTTTTCTTGTCTTTAGTTGTTAATCATTTCGACCACAAATCCTGTTAAAATCTGTAACACCTAGACTTAATTAGAATCCGCTAACATAGCTCTTGGGACGACCTCAGTTTTACCGAATACTACACTACACACGACCGGGTACACTGCCCGTTAGTGCATTAGGGTAGACCATAAGTATAACGAGACTTTATAAATATTAAAACCTGGTTAGTAAAACCTGCATCATCTTCCTTAGAGTCATATTTGTTAGCCTTAATAGTTTTTATTAGAAGTGATGGTCATTCACGATTAGGAACTTTGTATCGTGTGTTAGATATCGTGATAGAATAGTCATCGGGCTCGTGGATTGGGCTAAGCTAATTGGTCATTAGTTAAGATAAGCTAGCCTTGTATAAGTCCAAGTAATCCAATCCATGTCCAAGTCCATCTCAAGGCCCATGGCCAAGCCTTAGGGCATCATCTCTCTTACCTATATATACCCCTCAAGTATGTCATTTGAGGGGTGTGCTTGAAAGTGTGTGTGTGTGTGTGTATTTTCTCTCTCAAGGAATATACAACTTTATTGTGTTTATCTTATCCTCCCACATACATACGAATTCTATCATCAAGTCACCATCTTTCTCATCTTATTTCTAAGCTTTGTTTGTGTTTGGGTTTCACGAGTTCTACGCATAACTTTGGTTAACGTGGGTATTTCGTGATAAGGTTGATATATCTTTGGTCCTAACAATTGGTATCAATCGCCTAACAATGGTTTAGGAGTGTTTGTGTTTGTTTTGAAGGTTGGTACTATACGCGTAGCTTTGTTATAAACGTTGTCACGCTTAAAGCTTTAATTTTTGCACTTAAAAATTCAAGATTCTTGTGGTTTAAGGTTTATTTGGTGCTAAAGTTTCAGTTTTTTGCAAAACGTTCGAAGCTTTACGCGTTTTGGTTAAGTTTTAAACTCGTTTTTGGTTCGTTGGTCATTTCTACTCGTAACTTTTCTAAGCACTTTGGGTGAAAAAGTTCAACATTTTTGGGTTATTCGAGTGTTTTTAAGGATATCTGTGCAAGCGAAATTGTTTGAATCGTTGAAAATTTTTTACGAGTAAGTCAAAACCCTAGTTCTACGCGTAAGAAAGTCAACTACGCATAAGGTTCTACTCATAACTTTTTGGTGCAGAATCTTCGAGCTATAACGGTTACTCAGTGCTTCCCTCACTTGGATAAGTTTGTGGAACACTTCGACTTTTGGATATCCCTTACGCTGTGACAGTGTAAAGGATTTTTGGTTCTTAACCATAGTTTACGCATAAGCTAAAAGCTTACGAGTAACTCTACGCATAACTTCACAATTACGCGTAAGGTTTACGAGTAACTTTTTGTCTACGCATAAGCTTAAGGTTACGCGTAAGATACTGTTTACGCTTAAGAATTTCCTACGCCTAAGGAATCCTAGGCCTAAGATCCTACGCTTAAGATCCTACGCCTAAGCTTCCTACGCATAAGATCCTACGCCTAAGCCTCGTCTACTCGTAACTTCCTGTTTCTACGCCTAAGCTCTTTCTACGCATAAAGGTTTAAAAAAAAAAAAAAAAAAAAAAAAAAAATTGGCGGGAAAACTTGAGTAAAATTTAAATTTTTGAGGAGACTAAACGTTCAATTTTTACGCGAGATTCAAATTTTGGTTTAACTGTGAAAATTTTGGTCAAAAATTCAAATTTTTGGGCCTAAATTCAAATTTTTCGGGTCAAATTTGGCGTCAAAATTGTCATAACTCAAATTTTTCATACGACCTTAGAATTGATTTTTATAGTGAATTTCAAATTTTGGGCGAAATTTTTTTAAGAACTAAGGTTACGAGTACGACTTTCAGAAAAACCTCAACCAAGCTTAATCTTCATCAACCACAACTCCTTTATCGTTGAATCGATCCTACATCAACTTTATCATAACATACCTTCATCAATGGCAACTCAGGCAGATCGTCTCCTAACTGCTTTCTTAAAAGGACTCTTCAATGAAGAAAACATAAGCCTCACTACACCAAATAACAACAACCAATGGATTTCACCGTATAATCCGCAGTTTGCTCAACCGAGTATGAATATTGGTCAAGGAGGACAAATGGTTGATGTTATTGGGAATCAGAATGGATTTGCTACGGGCATACAAATGGGGCATCAGATGCAATATGCAGGGCAGTATGTTGGACATCAAGGGGGTCAGATTGTGAATCAGAATATGGGATATCAAAATGGGAATAACTGTTTAATGACTTCGGTTCAGAATGCTACCTCCGAACCTCAAAGCCAAGATTCAGGGTATCGTCGGTTCAGTATGCTACCTCCAAACCTCAAGTACAGGTTTCTGTTAGCAAAGAAAGAAGAGTCGGGAATAGAGTTGACTGCTGAGGAATACGAATTTCTGTATCCAGGACGGGCAGATAAAGCAATCGATAATGCAAACTACTGTCTTACAATCAATCAGCAGGCCACAACATCTAGCGGTACTTGTGACACAACTCCCGTCTACGACACAGATTCACTCAATGAGGTACCAAATTATAGTAATGTTGCTAATCAGTTTACTCATGATGAACAGCATTCTGTGACATCCTCACCTACTTATGATACATACACGGACAATCCGAGTTGTAGCAATACTAACTCTGAAACTCCATATGTGAATCCTAATGGAGGCTGTGTGGCACAAAATACTGAGACTGATGAGGAAACCCGTGCTTATTTTGAATCATTAATTAATAACTGTGGTATTGAGATTGAGAAAGTTAGTAAGGTCAATCGCGAAGTTAAGGCCGCGAATAAGATATTGACCGCTGAGCTTGAGAGTTACAAGGGGAACGCAAAAGCCTTTGAATTTCATACAAACAAACTTTCAGAATTAGAAATTGGTTATCGAGATTCTGTTTTAAGAGAAAAACAATTGCAACTCAAGTATGACACACTTGATGTGAATTTGAACTTGAAAATAAAATCTTTAAACAAGGAAATTTCTGAACTAAATGACCAACTTTCTAAACAAAAAGCATTGTTTTCTGATCTTGAAAAAGAGAAGAAACAGTTGATTGCTGATTTTTCAAAACGAGAAGATTCTCTTCTTGATGAAATTCTAGATAAAAATGAAACTATCAAAAAATTGGATAATTTGCTTCTTACAACGGGTCATTCCGCTAAAACAAACAAGATGCTTTCTAATCAAGCAAATCCGATTTTTCACACTGCACATAAAACAGTCACTCCACAGTCCCTGCCTATTAAAAAGAGAATTGTCAAAGGTTTTGAAAAACCTGTTTTTGATAAAGAAAAAGTGATTACTCATGGCATTTCTAGGAATAGTAAACGGAATGTGACCACAAATCTAGTTAAAGAATCTGTTGGTTCTAATGACATGGTCAAGAATCACTATCTAGAAGAAGCTAGGAAAAAGGCACAGACTCAAAAAGACGGAATTCTTGGTGCAACATCTAGGGTGATGAATTCTACAAGATTTCAAGGCACTGCTAGTAGTAGTAAACCATTACCTAGGAACACTCTACAAAAGACTAGGGATTGGCTTGCATCTAAGAGTAGTTGCGCAAAATAAAATGCTATGCCCTTAGAAAACAACACTAGGAATCCTAAGTCTTTTTCGAACAAGAATCAATTTCCAAAAGAATGTAGTGACAAAGTTAAAGCTGCTGTTTTAAACAAGAATATTGAATTTGTCTGTACTACATGTAAAAAATGTATCTTTTCAGCTAATCATGATGCATGTGCCTTACAATATCTCAAGAAAGATAATTCTCGTGCCAAGGCACAATCCACTAAGACTCCAAACCGAAACAAACCCGTTGACAAGATGAACATAAAAAAGAAACCTAATAGGTGGATCTCTTCAGGACGTAGTTTTTCCAAAAATGAGTCTTCCGCTGCATCTGATAAGAAAACAACTCCTCGATCTTACCTTAGGTGGATTCCCACGGGAAAAGTTTTCAACAACATAGGTCTTAGGTGGATTCCCACAGGAAAGATTTTTGATACTTGCACCAACACAAATAATAGTGAAACTCATCATGTTAAGGAAGTCGAATCCACTACAACCGTTGATAGTGATCACCCTCGCCGTGAGGAATCATATACTTATAACACTGTTATTTGTGAAAATTCTTCTTCTGTGGATGCAGGTACTTGTAAAAGTGTTGAAGGTTCATATACCCCGTGTGGTAAAGAAGAACTTTATGCCAATTTCGCATGTGAAAATCATTTTCTAGTTCCACTCTTAACTCCACTTTTACTTGTCCAAACTTAATCTTCTTTCTTCAAATCTTCTTTGTAAATATTTTTTTCAAAAAAAAAAAAATAAAAAAAAAAAAAAAAAAAAAAAATACAAAATTTGAAAAACCAACAAAAGCAAAATACAAAAATATAAAACTTTCAAAAAATTCAAAAACAATAGAAAATCAAAAATTCAAAAATATTCTTCTCACGACATGTCTCTTGTATAATCGATATTCTGTACGTTTCTAGAAATGTCATTCAACAATGATACGGGCATATACAGATGCTTGAGCGAGAGTTCTTTAATTGTTTTCTAAAACATGTCGTTTCTAAAAATTTCTTCAATAATGGCTTTCGTATACATCAGTACGAAACCCGGACTAAAATGATGACTTTTGATTATTTCAAATCAAAAATCGTACTTTTTAATGAAAATCACTAGTGTACGCTTCAGTGCACTACATTTAAAAAAATGGTGAGAAATCATCATCATCTTGAGCACCTTTTCAAGATTGTTCAAAAAGATTTTCAAAATCTTTCAAAATATTTTGTGCTCAAGATAACTCCCTCTAAAACCCTTTAATTGATTATGCTTTATTAAAGGGGGAGTATAAAATCAAAATGTTCCAAATTCATGCTTAATTCAAATCCGTTTGTCTCCCCAAAATGATTCTAAAATGTTGTTTAATCCGTTGATATCAAAAATATCACAAATATGCTATTTTTGAGGGGGAGGAGACGTGATTAAAATGTGATCAAAAATATTTAATGATCGTGGTTTGAGTCTCATAATGAGCTCGACTCAGTTGAAACCAATGAATTGACGAGGAATCATGTACCATCTCGAGAAACTTTCTACGGACTTGACCAGGACGGGTAATAATTTCAAGCTAGTTCTCTAGTGATGTAAACGTGTCTCGAGTCGGTCTAGTTCATTTAAAGTCGATCAATTCAAAAAGTGCGAACTCTACCCTCTATGTGCAGATTTTTGTCAAAACATATAAGCACATGTGAAGAGGGAGTGTTTCTGAAAATATAAAACTCACGGAATGTTTCAAACATGTTTTCTATCATAAACACTCTGAGAGATTTTCAAGAAAAATGGTTTTATGGCAACAATAGGACAGTCATGGAGTTATAAGGTGACTAAGGATAGGAAATTCGTCCTATGATCCGCCAGAGCCGGAGGGATCTACCCAAGGACAACACCAATAGTTAGTATTAGAAGTCCTCAGGTATGATTGAAAAAAGGAGTAATGTGAGAAAGGAGAAAGAAGGGGTTGAAGAATTAAAAAGAAAAGTAATGAAAAAGGGTGAAAAGAAATAGCCCTCCATATTCAACCTTAGGGCAGAAACCGGGTTCAATACATATGCTACTGGTTGTCACTAGATGACACTGGTATTGAAGACAAAGACGTCATGGACCCAGTGACGCACTACACTAAACCTTCTAGCCACTCAATTCCTCTCAAAAGGGATTTGTTTCATTCTCACTGGGAACCCTACATAATCTATTGACTTTCTCTTAGAGATTGTTGGTATTGAAGAAGGAGACCCTCTCCCTAGTCTCCGCTCAGGAAAACCAAAATGCACTTATCGAGTCTAGAGCCACGAGATTCATCAAAAGATCTCATAGGAACACTTGACATGACATCGCTTGTTGTTCATCAATAAGGACACAAGTGATATATTCTAGAGTCCTACGCAGGTCTTAGCAATCTGCCAGAACATTTATGAGAAGTTTCACTTCTGTGATCTTCAGTGATTGAATGGAAACTCCTGCCAGGGTCAACATCAAGCAGCCCTGACAGCAGGTCACTTCGGTAACTCCCCGTGGATTACGCTTAGTGTGTCTCAAACGGTCTACAGTCGTGGGGTGATGCTTCGGTGTACCTCAGCGACTCATCTGAACTGTAGATGTACTTCGGTATATCGCGTTATCTCACTTGTGGGACTTCAGTTCAGGAACAGCCTTTGTAATAATTAGAGATGTGTTTTCACACTATGCTTTTAACACCCTCGAAATTCAAAAGTGCCGAAATCCGCTTATTACTAACCTGTTTTTATGTTTTTCTTCTTATGGAAGCTCCGGAGCGGATTGATCGTGCAGACTCGCCACATGCTCATACCAACAACACATGAAAGTTCTCATCAAAATCAAAGGCTACTCAAAGTTAAAGATGATTCTTTGTCAATGTCAAAGAATCTCAAAGTTTAAAGACTCGAGAACTACATCATTGGTAACCAAAAGACAAATAGAAGTGTGAGCATGGTGGAGAAAGACGTGGAGATACCTAACCAACGAAGTTGACAACGGCAGGCAACCACATTATCTGATCACAAAGCATGAAGGAACAAAGAATCAAGACTATTCTATATCTACGCACAAAGTTCAAGCTCAAGAAAAGTAAAGACCTAATCAAGTGGAGCATCATTTGAATGACCACCCCTTAGCGGGAGATTGTTAGCCTTATTGTTTTCATCTTATTGAGTGTGTGTGTGTGTGTGTTTTTCTTTGAAGCAATATACATCTTATTGTTTTCATCTTTCTTTTCTCTACCTCTCTAAACACATACGCCTAACATTTCTTGTCACCACCTCTCATCTTAATCTTTCTTCTTCTTCATTTATACGCATAACAGTTGGTGTATTACGTGGGTTTGTGTGAGATGTGTTATTGTTGTGATAAGGTATACGTGATAAAAGGGGCTTAACATTATGTTTTCACCAACCCTCAACCATAGACACACTGTTCAAATAGTCGTACGTAAACACGATCAAATATTTTGTATCACAAGCAGATGAACACAACATGATCTCATTAACCTAGTTAAAGTGTTATTACACATGAAAGGGGGTGGACCCCAACACCCTGCCAAGAACTTGGTTTAGGTCCCAAAATCCACCATCCTACCCTCCTACCCTAATTGTTAAAATGACCAACTAAACCTTAATGGTTTAAAGGGTCTTCTTAATACCCGATGCTTGGATAGTTCTCATTACCTAAAACCCTAAGCTATTTAAAATACGCAACGACATATCTTACCTTTTGGCCTCGGCTGTGGTCGCGGCTTGGCACCCGTGACACTCTATATTCCTACAAGTATAAAAGCAAAGCACATAATAAGCGGTTAATTACAGATACATTAAATTGATTTCTATCTTCATAACGCATATATTCCTACAACTAATCAATTTCTACTTTCTAGTCTAGTGTCTTAAGTATACTCCAAAACTGATTTTACCTTAAACTAGTCAATACATTCAATTGCATATAATATATTTTGCTCAAGATAAGATCGAAACCGATATCAATGTTGTTGAAGTTTTACTGAAGCTTTTTATAAAGAATGTGAAAGTTATTATAATCACTTACAAACCACAATACCTAAGCTTTTCAATCAATTCGGTCTAACACAAACAAAAACCCATGAAGCATTAACCAAATAAGAGATACCCACTTAAGATTACAACTATATAACAAAAACCCATGAAGCTTTTTACAATCAGTCAAGAGTATTTATAAAAATTAGTAAAAGATACCCGCACGATGATGTAGTGGTGGTGGAGGTGGTGCGGTGATGAAGATGAAAGAGGTGAGGTGGAGCAGCTGCGTGAGTTTGGTGGGTTTTTTTTTGTATTTTTTTAATCTCATTTGTGAAAGCAGTTGAGGTTAATAATTGGGGTATGTGTGATATGGGTTGTATGTGAGTTATAGGTTCTTAAATAAAAGTTCAAATGGAATCAGAAAATTAATGTGGGGAAGGTATAAGTTGTTCAGTGTTATTAAAAAAAAACAAAAAAACAAAAGTGGTTGCCTTATCCACTTTCAGAGCTATCAAACCACTGCTAGTGGTTTTCAATCCACTGCTAGCAGATTCCTGATAATGGATACTTGAGGGGCTGTTTTGTAAATTTGTTGTATCCACTGCTAGAGTCTATAAAACCACTGCTAGTGGTTTTAAATCCACTGCCAGCAGGTTCCTGATAATGGATACTTGAGGGGCTGTTTTGTAAATTTGTTGTATCCACTGCTAGAGTCTATAAAACCACTGCTAGTGGTTTTAAATCCACTGCTAGTAGGTTCCTGATAATGGATACTTGAGGGGCTATTTTGTAAATTTGCTGTATCCACTGCTAGAGTCTATAAAACCACTGTTAGTGGTTTTAAATCCACTACTAGCAGGTTCCTGATAATGGATACTTGAGGGGCTGTTTTGTAAATTTGCTGTATCCACTGCTAGAGTCTATCAAACCACTGCTAGTGGTTTTCAATCCACTGCTAGCAGGTTCCTGATAATGGATACTTGAGGGGTTGTTTTGTAAATTTGGTGCAAACGTATTTATTCCCCCAAATCACTGCCAGATCATTTAATTGATCTTCAAATCACTTCCAATTGACGCTCAACATAAACCCTAACCACTCCCAACTGCTAATTTCACAATCCCACATCATATCCCATCACAACTCACAATGCCGTCGCAGTATTCCAACACCCATAACCTAGTTACTTACTTAATCAAACATAATCAATCAGATGGTTTTCATGGCATGATTGATTTTATCAACCACAGTAAAATTCACTTTGCATTAACTGTAGCACCCACAATTTTTAAAGACTATATACATCAATTTTGGGGTAACGCTGAGATACAGGAGCGAGATGGATTAGAGGTGTTTAGGACTGTGGTGGATGATAATGAGATTTTGGTGGATGAGGAAGTCATTAGAGGTATTTTGAGGTTTGATGATGCTAATGGACTAGTTAATCTTTCTGATGATGATATATTTCAAGGTTTAGAAAGGTTAGGTTATACAAGAAGGGGAGACAGGGTAAATTTTTTTAAAGGTATGTTTTCTTCCCAATGGAAGTTTTTAATTCACACCTTGCTGATGTGTCTGAGTAATAAGACCACTGGGTTTCATGAATTTCCCTCCAAAATTGCAACTACTTTAATTTGTCTATCTGAAGGGAGGGAATTCAATTGGTTTAGCATGATTTTTGAAGGGTTTGTGCAGAATATTAGGAAGAAAGGTAAATATTACTTGTATCTTAGGTTTGTTCAACTTATTGTGGATAGTCAAATAGCAGAACCTGTTGAACATAATACAAAGTATGAGGTGCATTATATGCTTCCTAAGGTTTTTGCTCATATGAGACACCAAAATCCTACTTTCCCAGTCAGAGTTGTTCCATTGTTCCCTCACATGATTAATTTACCTGTGATTCGTGAGTTTGATGATGTACCTGAACCCCAATTCACTGAACCTGAACCCACTGCCACCTTAGTTGCACCCACTGCTAGTACAACTGTAACCACTGCCACCAACGCTGATGATATGTCTACTTTACACAAGGATTCACCCCTCGGACCAGTTCACACAGGTCGAAGTGATGAGGGTAGTTTGGAACATGAACATGAATTGACGGATAATGATCTGGTACATGATGACTTTTCCAATGAATCACCTCTCGGACCAGTTAACACAGGTCGAAGTGGGGAGGAAAATCTTGAACGATTAAATGAATTGACGGTTAAATGTACACAAATGGAGAATACGATCTCAAGTCTTCAGGAGTTAGCTGTGTTTCAGGGAAGAGAGATCAGACAATTGAAGCACAGGATGTTTGTGATGGAGAAAGTGAGGAGACCTGGGATTAGTGTTGTTAGAAGAGTTAGGAAGCAGAATAAGAAGGTGACCTCCTCTCAAACTGTGGTTTTGGAGGATGTAACCAAACAGGGGAGGAGTGAAGGCTTTGATTCAAGGGAGGCTGCTGTTGTGCATATGGATGATGATGTGGATAGTGGAGATCATGGAGAGCAATATGTGGTGTCTGTTAAAGATGGGAATGAAGCTGTACTTGAAACCTTGAAGACTGTAGTAGACGATATAGAGGAGGAGGTGGTGCAGGACACATCCACTGCTAGTGTTTCTGTAACTACGGCTAGTTTTTCAGAACCCACTGCTACAACTTCAACTGAGGTAACCACACCCACTGTTGTAGAAGTTAAATAGAAGGAGGTGGTGCAGGACACATCCACTGCTAGTGTTTCTATAACCACGACTAGTTTTTCAGAACCCACTACTACAACTTCAACTGAGGTAGCCACACCCACTGTTGTAGAAGTTAAAGAGAAGGAGGTGGTGCAGGACACATCCACTGCTAGTGTTTCTGTAACCACGGCTAGTTTTTCAGAACCCACTGCTACAACTTCAATTGAGGTAACCACACCCACTGTTATCTTAGTCTCACCCACTGCTATTACTACCACATCTACAATTGTCACAACTACCTCTGTTTCACCACTTAAATCAAAAGAAGTTGAGAAGGAAGCTGCCAGTACACTGATAAATTTAAGCAAAACTTCATCAAACCCTACACCTACCATTGCACCTGCTCCTATATTTCTTAAACCAACTGGACCTAAACCCTTGAGCAAAAGTTTGACTATTGGTGAGCCTTTGAAGAAGAAGGTGGCTCTACCAGATATTGGAAAGGGAAAAGGTATTGCTGAACTTGAGAAAAAGTTTAAGAATACAGAAGAGCAGATTGCTTATGATCATGATTATGGTGAAAGATTGATAGCTGAAGAAAAAGCAGAAATAGAAAGGAAAAAGCTAGAAGATGAGGAAGCTACTCAGAGATTGATAGCTGAAGAAAAAGCAGAAATAGAAAGGAAAAAGCTAAAAGATGAGGAAGCTACTCAGAGATGGTTAGCTGAATGGAATGATACACAATCCTATCTTGAAGCTTCTAATAATATTAAGAATGAGTACACTACTCAAGAGTGGGGACTGTTGTCTATTGATCAAAGAGCTATAATCTTGGGTGAATGGGCAAGAAGGATCAGCAAAGAGAAGAAGCAAGTCAAAAGAAAGAAACCTCCTACAAAGAGCGAGATGAGAAATGCTATGATGAAGATTATCAAGAATTCAGGCATACATATTAGTGAAAATCTAAGTAAATGTTCATTTGAGAGGGTTAAGGAGATTTATCTGATGTGTATGAGAATTAATGATGATTTTAATCCTAAGGATTCTGAGAAAGAAGCAGAATGGTTAAAGAAGCAATCCAGTTCTAAAATACAAAAGGTGGATGAAGAGTTGAAAAATAAAGAAAGAACTAAACAGTATTTTAAGGAGACTGATAATCCTAATCCTGAACCTATTAATCCTAATCCTGAACCTATTAATCCTATTCCTTTAAAAGCAGTTCATCCTATTGTGGATTGGCAGATTGTTATAGAAAGGGGTAGAGAAGTAGTTGAGATAACAAGAGGTGATGGATGCAAATCTACGTATTTCAAATTTGGGATCTTACTGGATTGTTTGACTAAGAGTGATTTGGAACAGTTGTGGAAAGTAATGGAGTTCAGATATGGGAAGTTTGGTCCAAATGGAGAGTTAGCTAAGTTTGTATGGGCTGCTATAAAGAACATGTTTCAACCTGATATTGATGCTGAATATTGGGATAATTGTGAGGTGGTTGAATGGCTGTTGTTCTCATACTGCAAGGTTCATGCTGTAAAAACTACAAAGGAAAGGTTTTTCATGTTTGTTGATAGGGATTATCCTTTATCAAAGAATGTGGCAAGACAAATGCTGGAAGCTAAACTCACTTCAAGAGGAACAAAGGAGACACATCCTATAATTGATCCACTGTTTCAAAAGATAAAGAAGATTGCAGACATAAAAGGGCCTTTAGCAATTAAGGCTAAACCTAAGGAATAATTGTAAATATTGGAACCACTGACAGAGTTAATTAAACCACTACTAGAAGATTGAATCCACTGCTGATGTTAAACCGCGACTAGTAGTAAAGTATAACCACTGCTATTGTATTGTAAACACTGCTAGTTGTATAACAGTTAGGCGCAAAAATTTGGAAACCAAGAAATGGATGCAAAAAGGTCAGACGATACTTTAATAGTAAGGGGCACAATGTTATGTGAATGTCTTCGATTGTTCATTTTTGTTATTTTCGCTATCTCATTTTAAATTAAAATCCCATAGATTGGAGAGGATACCCTGGATACGATGAAAAGACAAAAGATTCAAGACCATCCAACTCTTGAAGACAAGAAAAAAGGTGAGTAAATAAAATGTATTTAACTCCTACTTACTAGGAAACTTTATTGAATAAAGTATCTTACTAGAAAAGCACATACGATATAACACTAGTACTTACTAGGGGCATATAGTACTCTTAGTTACTAGGAAATCACATACGATATAACACTTAGTACTTGGCATATCTCACAGTGCTTATAGCGGCAACGTACCCTCAAGCTTATGAATAAAGAAATTCTTGTTTCGAGCACTCAGCTCCAGTTCGCCTGCCAAGATATTCATTTGCATCACTTTGTGTTTACTAAGGGCTTGCTCCTGCTTCAGAAACTCAACAGTTTTTTGTGGCACCTTCTTTCGCACAATTGCCATCTCTTGAATAACGGCAGCCCTTTCACGATTAAGTCTAGCCAATTCTTGAGTTAGGATATTCACCTTTCTTGCCAATTGAACATCTTCGATTGCAGCGTTACGGCAGTAGTAAATCATCATGTCTGTCCAGTTGTAAGTGTTAGCAGCAGCTCTTATCTCATCACATTTAGGCGGCCCTGACATTGTTTTTGCTTACTTATTTATGGAATGATGTTGTGTGAAAATATAATTGCAAGTTTGCTATTAAATCACAAATTGAAAGGTAAATAAATAGTCACATGCATACCATTGATGTTACACTATATGCCTGACTCCTATATGTTTTTATAGAAAATAACAAAAAATATGCACATGTTCAACAGTTGATTGTATAACATTGTCACAAAATAACATCCAAAAAAGAACAAAAAAAAATGGTGCCTCAATAATGAATAACATTGTCAAAAAGTAACATAAAAAAAAAACAACAAAAGCAAGCCACTCCTGTAGCTATTATTATTCAAGTAACAAACATTGAAAATCCTAGATGATTGATAAGTTGTGCTTCCATTGTGTTAAAGTACAAATTGAAATAACAACTATAAATCGTCCAAGTGAACAACATTTGCAGTATTAAACGTCACAGGTTCTGACTGAATGTTGTTAGGAAGGTTGTTTTCAGGAGTAGATGATTCACATTTCCATACGAAATCGTTGTTTGACTGGCCACTTGCTTCTCCCTGTTCGAACTCTACACGCGTCCTCTGTCCTCCGTGTCGTTCTTGTTCCACTGCTTCTTCATTAGTAGGGGTGCACGATTGTGAGTTTCTTTTACGTTTCTGAGATGTGACATTAGTTCAAACAACCATATCAGTAATTACATAGAAAATTATATACATTGAAATAAAATATAGAAACACACTTGCCTTGCTTGTCATCAACGGTTCAGTACATGACTGTCTTGTGTGTCCTGCCTTTCCACACCTGCCACAATTTTTGCTTTTTGGCTCTTCCCCCTGTGATCGAATACGTGTTTTTTCTTTGGGTCTTCCAGGTGGCCGCTTATCCATAGCAGGTGGTTTTACGGTTTGCAAGTCATCAGGAGTACGCCACAAGGATACATCTTTTAGAGGATAAACCCTTGCTTCGTATGTATTTTTTAGTGACGTTTTCTTAAACCAATCCATCGCCCAACTGCTAGTGTCAGTCAACCCTTCAACTCTAGACACAGCACAAACATGACCACAAGGTAGACCCGCTAGCTGCCATTTGCGGCAAGTGCATTCTTTGTTGTCAAATTCAACAATATGAACATGTTTCGGATCAGTAACTTGGTAAATCTTGTGCATCTCAATTCCGTTAACATCCCAATTAGCACTCTTTGCCATTCTATTGTTTACTTTTGCATTTGCCCATTCGGTAAGTTCATCCGTTAGAGCATCTGAAATAAATAAAAAAAATACATTTTCGAGCGATGTGCCAAATATGTGATAAACAAATTATAATAGACAGTTTTTTTAAGTTACATTTGTATTTTGCTCGACGTTCAAAATACCATTTTTGTAGAAGCCTTCGGTAGTACTCCATTAGCTGGGTTATTGGAACCTTCCTAACATCTTTGGTTACAGAGTTTACTGATTCTGCACTATTTGAGGTCATGTAATTGTACCTGTTTGCAGGGCAGTAAGCATGTGACCATTTATCAAATCTAGCTTCATCTTTTAGTTTTTTATACACATCAGGTTTTAATGATTGAATCTCAGAAATTGAAGCATCAAACTCCTGCTCTGTGTAAGCTTTGCATGTCCTCCAATATATAGCCTTCCACTTTCTAGTTTTCAAATTGTAGTTCGTCATTAAATGACGACAACAAAAACCATGAAACGCGTTAGGAAAAACGGTACTACATGCATGTGCAATTGCCGGATTTCTGTCAGAGATGATGGCTAAATCTTTTACTTCACCAATGCATTCTTTAAGTTTGCTCAAAAACCAGGTCCATGATTCATTGGTCTCACCTTGAGAAACACCAGTTGCAATAGGTATAATCTGGTTGTTTCCGTCCATCCCAACAACAACCAGATTCGTACCAAGGTATCTCCCTTTAAGATGTGCGGCATCAATGATTAGCAATGGTCGCATAAAACGTAAGAAGCTCCGAATCTATTTTAAATCGATCAGAAATTGCTTAATTAATAATATTTACATAATAATGAAGGTAATAATTAGAAATAAAAGATAATAGAATTTATGAAAAACTTACAGCAACACCGAAACCAATGAATACCATCTTAAACTGATCTGTCTCATCTGTCTCAATGTGTGTTACTGTCCCCTCATTTTGCAACTTTAAGTTATAGCAGTAATACGGCAACTGCTCAAAAGAATCTTTAGGACAACCGTTCAACAACTTTAATGCAATGTTTTTCCCACCCCAAGCTCGGTGGTAAGAAATGTCTACTTTCCAATCAACATTAAAATCTTTTTTTATGTCCTCACCCGTATAGACCCTTTTGAAATTGCTCAATTTATCAACAAGTATGTGACCCACTAATTTTCGGGTAGCATTTCGATGATTAGGATGAATTTTTGTTCTGAAACATGTATGACAGTCGTTAACGGTAGTAACATAGAAGTATCAGTTAACAACACTTTTTCGTGCGTTAATGTACCAGTTGCAACCTTCTTCAAAACAAGCTACACTGTACCTTTTCTTACATGACTTAATAACTTTATACTCAAACAAATCAACCAACGCTTTTATTCCTATTGCATAAATGCTTCCTTGCTTATCATCAAACCGACTACCCACCTTTAATTTAGATACTACAGGGTGTTTATGGTTACTTAACTTTTTAATTATGGGATCAGGTGAACTGGGTGGATCAGGGATATTTAGAAATGTGGTTTTCTACCAACTACGCTGCACATCTACATTAACGTTTGCGCCTGCACCCTCATTATTATGATCTTCAACTTTTGGTGTTTGAAAATCAGATTCTTGAGGCAACAAAGGAACATTAAGATCAATATCAAGAGGCTTAGAAGAAGTAGACGGCTTTACCTCGGAAGATTTCTCGATAAGTTTGATGTATAGTGTCTGGATCACGTTCTGCTTACAGCATATTTCATGAACGAAGAAAGAAACATCATCATCGTCACTTACATCAATTTTGGTTGAAACGGACATGTAGTATAAACTGATGATCTTATCTTTAATCTGATATTTGTTAGTAAGATAGGTAATCAGATGTAGGTAGGTGATGTCAACTGGAATTAAAACTCTACGAATTGATCTCTCAAAATCCAAATAAACTTTGAATTTTGGGGAATTAGTCGAAGTTATTTTTATTTGGTTGTGGAGTTATTGTTTGTTTGACTAACTTGTGTTATGGGATTTGTGTTCTGGGATTGTACAAAGAAATAAACCCAATAAAAATTCGCTGAAAAGATGATCTTTTAGTCGCTGAATATAAAATTCGCTTAAAATTTTCCCTCCACAATATTCATTACTCGCTCATTCACAAAGTATATTTCCCGCCAAATTTGATGTCACTCTACTGGAAATGCGTCAACTTTACTCATTTGCATCTGTGAATACCCGGTAACAATTGGGTGAAATAAAACAATGGCTCCCTCCTTTGCCTCTACTTCTAGATCCAATCGAAAGCCCTTGGAATATTACATCAATGCTACACACTGCGAATGTCCAAAACTATTACCGGTGGAAGTACAAACCTCTTGGACCCGGAATCATCCTGGTAGAAGATTCAAGGCCTGTCCAATTTATGTAATATTATTATCCATTATACTTATTTTACTTATTAGGTTGAATATGTGAATTTAACAAAACTTCTTTTTAGGAAAAAGAGACCAAATGTAACTTCTATGGGTTCCTAGACCCGGAACTACCAAGTCAGTATTACAAAGAATTTTTTTACAAGGAACATGAAGAAAAGAAACATTTAATGAAGATGGGAAAGCGTTCAGTCTCGGATGAAGTTATTGAGGTTTCAAACAATGATATCATGAAAATGTTGGATGAGTTGACTTTTATCAAGTCAAGAGTGCAAGTTCATGACAAAGTTGTGTTGGTTTTCAGTTTGATTGTTCTCTTCAGTGCTGTAGTTTGGTTATGGTAATCTGTTTAGCAATAAGTGTTATGTAATATGTAGGTTATGGTCTTTTAGCAATAAGATTGTTTTCAAATCAAATGGATGTTTGTAAAAAACAAACATTTTAGCAATTTACACAAAATGTTTGTTGCAAATCAACAGTATCACAACACGTATATACAAAACAAGTGCTTAAAGAAAGCCTACATGGCTGTTAGGAATATACCAAGTTGCACTACACATACATGCATAAGAATTTGTCTTTTGATGTCCTACACAGACATACAGTTTGTGGTTACATTTGGTTGAACAACAAAAGTCTAAACCAACATACAAGCCATACCCAAAGAGATGAAATGCATCTTTGTTCATCACTTGTATGAACAGCCACCTTATACTTCCAAAAGTACTCCACCATATGCTCTCAATAAGCCAAAGCAACTTGAAGAGGATCATCAACCTTCATGCTTAAGTTGTTACCCAGTCTGTGCAAAAAAATACATACCCAAACTCCACAATCACCGTATGCATTGGCTTGTTTAGGGACATCATCCGCAACTCGAAATGTGATCTTATAATCAGAAACGGATATTGATTTGGCTTGAAGAACTTTACACAAGTTTAGATACTGTGGTAGCATTCTCTCAAAAGTGACCCTCATTTTTAAATTCTCTTCTCTCGTCTCAGGTTCTGGCGTACCTAGTGAGTCATAAATTGTTATAACTCCGGTACGAATTTGTAACTCGGCGAGAAACCAGTGGCAGCCGGGTACGTTCACAGGAAAGTATACCTAAATGTGAACAAATAAACTTTGTCGTAATTCATAACATTTTGAGCATGTATATCACCCAAGTATCTAGAAGAAAGTACGGTCTTTATATACAAACCTTCTCGACACTAGACCATGGCAATGGATAGCGTTGACCAGTGGCGTAGTAGGCACGCATAGACCCATCAAGGATAGAAGACGATAAAAATGGTCCAGCCATAGCCCAATTGGCATTGCCCAGCCTGAACTGCCACATTAGATCAACCCAAAGATCCAGATGCTGCAAATGTTTTTTATAAAATACATACCGTTAAACTAATTCAAATAAAAATTATTTTTTTTATGGAAATTAAATATCTGTTAAGTACCTCATCTCCAAGTCATCCTTTTTTATTGCCCCTTCCATACCCCAACAAAGCCAACCAAAATTTTCGATGAACAACGATGTCGCCAAGACCCCAAGGAAAGTTATGCGATGACTTAATTTTTTTATAAAGATATCCATACACGTTGGTTTAGTAATCTTGTTGATGTCGCAACCTTCAGGACGTGACAGATCCTGAAAATTTTAAAAACCAGATTAATGTATATGTCTTTAAGATGTCTGTTTGTAAAAGTAGTTCTGCTATACCTCTACCCATGTTTCCAACTGATTATCTTCACCACATGGGGGATTAATATCTTTTCTCAGTCTTTTGGAACGTCGTTTCGGCAATTGTGGAGTCGTGGGAGGGAGGTTCACGTATGGGTCCTGCAAACACTTGCCTACCTGCTTTGTCCTTTTTGAGTCAACATCTTCTTTCAAAACAGGAGTACTCTCTTGGGTAACTTTGGCATTACTCTCTTTGGTAACTTTGGCCTTTCTAGTTTTCTTTATTGCTAGGCCATTATAAGGTGACAGTAGAGCCTTACTTGCATTTCTCTTCCTTTTAGCACGCATGAAAACATCCTATACAAAAAAAGTTCATCATTGAAATAACATCAAAATTTTGAACTACATGTGGTAACTTTAATAAATAATGTAGCTCTATGATGAGTGCTTATTCACTCATCGTTTTTACCCACCTAAGACTACAAAAATGACCAAAAACACCCAAATATGATCACAATATGTTAAAAATATCCTCGGAGTGTGTTTTGTGTCTTGCAGGTACAAAAGGATTGAAAACAAAGCGAAAACGAGCAAAATCGAGTTGAAACTGGAAAAAGTGCAGTCAAGACGTAGTCGGAAAGCAATTTTCTACATTTCTGAAGCCCGAGACACGTTTTGAGAGTGATCAGGGGAAAAACAACCAAAAACCGCACCCTAAACCCAAAATTATCATTTTACCCGTACCCGATACCCAAAATGACCGAACCGCCTTTTAAACACAAAAATCCAAAATCTTATTTTTAGTTTTAAAAACCCGTTTTGTAAAAATTCATTTTTTTTTTCTTAAAACCAATTATTTTTGTTTTTCAAAAAAAAAAAAAAAAAAAAAAAAAAGAAACTACAAAAACTACAAAATACAAAGTTTAATTTTAAAACCTTTTCACACAAAAAATAATAAATCAAACCCTTTTTCCCCATCCCACTATCCCCTTCCCCTTTTTCTTCTTAAACCACGAACACAGATAAAAACCCAAAACCCAGAAGAAACTCTTTTACCCGCCATTTCCTTTCCCCTCTCCTCCTGTCACTCTCATTCCCACATCCCAATCCCACTCATCTCCTCCACCCAAGGCAAAGTCACGAGAACCCCATGCCACCTTGGCAATCTTTGGCACAAGACAACCCATGGACGGCTCTGATTTACTCTTGGGATGTACCTAACTGTTGGAGGGCTTGGATCAATTCAAGAAAGCACAAGAATGCGTTTGTTAGTTTGCCTTCACAAAACAAGCACAAGCAAAGATAAAGACGAAGAAGACAGATTCATCTTTGAGTATAAATAGGCATTTAGTGACAATGTAAAACTTTGTCTAGAATCTTGATGTTCTAGTCCTTTTATTTTCTGCATCTTTAATTTCATCGTATTGTCCTTAATTTATGTTACCAGTCTTGTATTTATTTATTTTTAGTTAATGAAAATTTTCAGTTTGCTTTTGGATAAAATTTCTGTTGCCTCTTTGATTCTTGTTCATTACTGTTAAAATCTGTTTCTATATCATGCTTTAAGTGACTTAAATGTTTGTTGAAGTGCTAGGATAATCTTTCAAGTGTAAAAGTCTCAAAACAGTTTCATAAAACTCTTTTTCTGCCCTTTAAAGGCTGTTTGGAACAGCATATTGTGTGGGTCAAAAATCCATTTTTGACCCACTTTGGGTCTCAAACCAGTGTTAAATGAAGTTTATTGCTCCTTTGGTTCTCAAGTTTTTTTGGTGTCAAGCATTTTGTGTGTTAAACAGCTTTCAAAAATCTGTCAACATCCCTCTTTAGCCAAAACCCCTTTAGTTTTTGATTTTTAATTTGCTCATTTTTAGTCCTTTTTGACAGCTTATTCAAATGGCCTTTTTGTGTTCTGAGGAGCATGAAGTGTAACTTGTTGAGCTTAGTTCAGCCCTTTTAAGTTGGTAGATTAGCTTTTTCTTGAGTGCAAAAGCCCTCTACAGGCTGTTTGTAACCCACTGTTACAGCAGCTTGTGTACCTATCTTTTGTGCTTTTTTTTTATGCTCCATATTAGCTTATTTAGGCTCATTGGCTTCTTTTTAGATGAACTAGATTAGGATAGATCATAGTTAGCTTATTAGGTGCTTAGTTGTAGTCTTTAAGTGCTTATTCTCCATTTTCCTAGTTTAGGATTTCCCCTAGTATAGTTTACTTGCCAACTGTTTTCCCTCCCTTCTTATTAAGTGCTTGTTGTTGTTTATAGCTTACTTTAGTTTTTTTTTACTCATATCTTAGCTTAATTCTCATTTTTTATGCTTTTCAATTGCTTGTCTTAGCTTAATTAGTGCCTCAGATGGTTAAAGGTGTGTTTGGTTGTGTTGTCCAAATCAGCAGCTTTTGAGCTGTTTCTACAGCTTATTAATAAGTTTTCAGAAACTCTTCAAACTGGTTGCCTTTTGACTCCCAAAAAGAAAAAAAAATTAAATAGCAAAAGAGTGCAACTGCCAAGATTCGAACCTGGACCTTCTGCACAGCCCCCTCCCACGTCAAACACCAACATACATCTTCCATCTGAGCTAGCACCTGTGTTGTGTCATTATTCACCCTCTTTAATATTTAATATGCATTTGTCATTTTAAGCTTATTCCATACATTAGCTTTTTAAGAGCTTATGGCTTATAGCTTTGAGGTCCATTTTATTTTTCTTAGATAGATAATAGTTTAGATAATAGTTTAGATTAGTTTTGAAATTTGTTTCAAAATTTTTTTACTTTCATTTAGTATTTTATTTAGTTTAAATAGTTTTTAATTCGTAGAAAATAATTTAAAAGTCGAAAAAATACACGGTCTTTTTCTAAAATTATTTTTAGTCAGTTAGGACGTAGGAAAATTATTTTCACATTCGTAGGATTTAAATTGCATATTTTTCACCTTCGGGACTCGGTGAGTGCCCAGTTTTTCTCGTTTTTTCATTTTAGCACATTAGGATGTAGTTTAGCGTCGTTTTATTGTTTCTTAGGCCTAGTAGTAGTTTATTTAGTGTTTACATTGTTTTTCTTGCTTTATTTCCATTCCCGTTCTTTAATTTGTAGAATAACGTCATCACAAATCCAAATTTGTTTAACCAATTCAAGTCCTAATCACGAAACTAAATGACACCGTCAATTTCACACCTCGTTGGGACACGACCCGGGGAAATCACTTTCCCGGTATCACTTTTATCACTTTCGTGAGGCTTGGCACGTTAACCCTTTTCCTAAAAGGTTGATTTGTCAGATTTCATGTTTAATTTGATATATTGATATTGTGTTTATTTTCACACTCACAACAAATCGAATCAAATTTTGGCGCCGCTGCCGGGGAGGTGTGTTGCGACAATATCATGATTTTTGCGATTAGTGACTTGAAGAACCTTCCTCGTGAAGTTATTGTTTTTGAAAAATACAAAAATACAAAAATATTTTGCTTTTCTTTGTATATATATGTAAAAGATTAAAAATACAAAAAGATTTTTGCTTGTTGTTTTAAATAAAATAGAACACACAATCAATATAACACTTCTCAACTTGAGTGTTATCATAATAAGTTCCCGAACCAAAGATTCAAAACTTACCTTTGTGTCACTTGCGTGAATACGCTTGTGATTATTGGTTTAAGTTCCTTGTGTTTTGCCTCGGTCTTGTTTTAATTGAAAGTGTTGTTTTTGAAAGTGCATGTGCACTCGTTTTCGAAAAATCCAAAAATATTCTTCTCATTCCTCTTATTCGTTGATTCTATTTCTCTTACCCTCTTTCACCGTTTGATTCTATTCTTCGTTATCCTCTCGACCACTTGATTCTATTTCTTTAACCCTCTACATGTTTAATTCTCATGGCGACGATCGATTATCGTCGTTGTTTCCACTGCAAAAGCCGTATGGAAGAGGATCAGCTTTATTGTCAGAATCACGATTGTTTATGTAAACGGTGTGGAAGGGTTGGTGCAAGCAAATATTGCTATTGGTGCGAATTATCCGATAAAAACTCTCTCGATGATTCTCCAAGTTTTTCCGACCACCCGCCACAACCCGAGATTTGTTCTATTGTTTCTGAACCTAAACCGTCTAGATTTGATCCAAATCTTTCGCGATTTACGGTTAAGGTTAAGAGAAAAGAGCAAGAACCGGAGACCAAAACGGAAATGGTGGAAATTGCTAGCTCTGAGAGCACACCATTTGTCCCACCTCCGGAATCTTCAAAACCTTTTTCGGACGATTTCATGAACATTGTTCAAAATTGCTTAAATGAATTTCGTCAAATTTCAACTTCGGGAAATATCGTTTTACCTAACATTTGTGATGTTTTTGAGCCCTCGATTCCTACTCCCGTACCCGAGATGTCGTCGTTCGATCAAGAGTATTGCTACGGTTGTGGAGACGTGTTACCGAAAGGTTTCTGTTGTTACAAATGTATGTGTGAGTGGTGTGGAAGCTATCTTGTCAATGGATGTTGTTCGTTTTGTGCCGAGAATTCATTCGCGTATGATTCTAATCCAAATTCTTTCAATTATCCTCAAAACAATTTCAACTACCCTCCACAAAATTCATATGAACCACAACCGTACTATCAAGATTTCAATGATCAATCATCGTTTCAAACTTTCTCTCCACCAAATCCTCAAGAACTTATCCCAAGTCTTCTAGATGTATTAGAGGATTTAAAAGGATTGGTTAATAAACATGCCCAAGAAGAGTCTCATCCGAAAACGTATGAAGAACTTCTTACCGAGGAACAAGCAGCTCGCAATGAAAGATTACTATCTAATGTGCGAGCTGCTCAACAACGTATCCTATTCAACGAGGCTTGCCATCTCGATGACGAGGATGAGGAGGATTGGGAGATGACAAAGGGCAAGGTGCATATCTCAAGCCCACAAAGTACCGCACATGTCCACTCTCCGCCCTCATATTGCCTATCTACCATAGAACTTTCGGATACCCTTTTAATGGGGGACGAGCATCTTAGCACTTTTCCGGAAATGGAATCGTCTTGTGTTGAGAACCTTGTCCCAACCCCAAGTGAGTCTAAGGTTATCTCTGGTGATATGTGTGATGAGCCTCTCGATGATGATTCTTCTCCCACCCCAAAACTATCTGTTGAGATGATCTCCGAATCTGAAAATGATTATACGTCGTTTGATGATTCTTTATCTTGCGGAGACATCGAGTATGTTGAGGAGATACCTTCTGAGCTCGTCAGCTTTGAAGAAGTGAGAGATGTTGATCCCGATGATCTTGATATGGACACTGATTTTGAAACGGATGATGAAGATATTCTTGTTGTGTCCGAGGAACCTTTCACTACGGCATTCACTAATCCTCTGTTTGACTTTGATTCTGAATTTACTCTAGTTTCGGATAATCCTATCTTTGACATTCAGAATGAGGATAGTGACTCTTACATGGAGAACCTCGTTGCATCTCCATATTCACCCGAAGATAAAAATAGTGGCAATCCCACTTCGACGTTAGACCTTCTCGAGGTGTTCTCCGATGAACTCGCTCTCGTTGATCATTCTCCATCGGGAGATGATGAGGTGCACTTCGACTTTGAAGCCGACCTTACCGAATTGGAAAATCTTCTTTACAATTGGTCTTCTGATAATTCGTCAAGTGATACTCGTATGGAAGAGGTCGACTTTCTTTCTCCGGATGACTCGATACCTTCGGGTTTTCAGAGTGACGATTATGGCTTAGGTCCATCATCCACTCGTCCGCCTGCGAAACCGCCGGATGATGGAACCTCTTCTAAGCCCGATACGGATGTTTTCATTGCTTCAGTGGTGGATAAGATTTATGAACATTCCCTTAATGTTCCTCAATCTAATCTTTTGCCCACCCATCCCACCCGTTGTCATGAGATTGACACTTTGCCTTCTCCTCCCATTTCTTCTCCTTTCCTTCACTCTTACGGGAGTGAAGATACCATCTTTGACCCCGGCATTTCTCATTCTTCTGAGCCGGTTGTATCTCATCGGAGTGGAACTTTCAACACATTCACTGTTTATCCAAACCACTTGAATGAAAGTCCGATGGAGATTTTCTCTTCCACTTGCTCCCCCATGGACCAATGAATTCGGGGTCGAGTCAAGCTAGCGACTCGGTTAACAAAAACAGTAGCATTCCATGGGTTTTCACCCATGTTTCTGACTTCTTTCTACTTTCTAACAACTAAGTGTGGGGGGAAACCTCCACAGTGTTTGCTTCTTGTGTGTTTGCTCATGTTTTCAGGAATCCCTTTGATCGTGATGATTGATGCGCCTGTTTTCAATCTAGCCGCCCAATATCCGATCATTTTACTAACATTTATCTGGGGATATGTTTTCAATAAATCCTTTTTGTGTTAAAATAACGGATTTCGTCCACACACTTGGTTAGTGGTATTACCTTTTTCCGTTCGATAGTATCGGCTTCGGCCGGGACTTTGAATATTGAGGGCAATATTCAATTCTAAGTGTGGGGAGGAATTCTGTCGAATTTTGTCACATTTGCACCCTTTAGTCCCTAGTACCCCCATTTTGACCCAAATTTAAAATTTTTCCACAAAAATAAAGTGTTAATGCTTCGGTATTAATGGTGGTTTAGTCTTGATTAGGTTAGAACAAAGGGAATCCCGACTCTGCTAGAGTGTTGATCTAGCTGCTCTCTTAACAATTAGGCTAAGTTTTTACGAGTTGTGCAAATGACAATGCTAAGCGTGGAGTAGTTGGTTCTCTTTAGAACTTATATAAGTAATCTATGGCTTTTTCTCCCAGAGGCTAACTAATTGAACCTAAAATACGTGCTCGTTGTCAAACTTTTGAACATTTAAATCGTCTTGTTACAACAAAAAGTTTTTAAGCAAAATTGATTTAGAGCTCAAGTTCAACTTTTTATTTAAATTTTTGGAAAAGCATACTTTCTTAAAAATCGGAATAAAGTTGCAAAATGAAAGTATCGTAAAAGTGCTTGAATGATGCAAAAACCAAATTGCAAGTCAAAGTGAAAAAAAAAAAAAAGAAAAAAAAAAGAAAAAAAAGTGAAAAGGTGTGAAAAAAAAAAAAAGAAAGTGAAAAAAAAATGAAAAAAGTTGAAAAATGAAAAATGAAAAAAAAAATGAGTCCTTGAATAAAAGTATTATGTTGCTTATGAATAAATGTGCGAAACTTGCTTTTTCTTAAATTTAAATATGAAGTTGAACTTGGATTCGTCAAAGTTGTCTAAAAGCTTGACGGTGATTTAGAAATTCTTGAAGTCAAAGACCCTGAAAGCTCCGATACTATTCTCGAGGGTGAAAACCTAGCCTCCTTAAATGGACAAGCTGAGAAGAAAGTCGCTACATGGAGTGATCTCACCTTTGAATCTCGAACTTCTAAATTATCGTCGGTTGTTGTCCATTTAGTTATAATTTTAACTTAACGGTAGCCTCGTAAATCTTTGGAATCGAATTCCCGCTAATTCCGGTACTATTCTCTGTGGGGTGTCAAAAGCCTGGTCACTTAAAACTTATGTTTTGGGATGTGCCGAGAAGAAAGCCGCTACATGGAAGAGGCTTTTTCGATCCTTAGACTTTCGTAGTTTCCGGGAAGTTAAGATTTTAGTTAAGTGAATAAAAACCATAACAAGGTCGGTTTCAATGGTCAAACTTTTGAAAATGAGCACACGAACTTAAACTGTATAAATTGCGGGAGTAGAAAAGTTAAGTCTCGACTTACATAGATTACTTGTATTAGTAGTGTTAGCATTTTGCCAAAACGTGTGCACAATAAGTTTAGACTTAGTTTGAGAGTATTAAAAAGAGGATGACGATTACAATTCCCTGGAGACACCCATTTTGTATGAATCCCGTTCCATGATACCACTTTTTGTTAATCAAGCATGTTGTTTACTTTCAGTCTAGTTTAAATTTTTCGCATCGAATAAAAAAGGTCAAAATGGGGTATACTCATGAGTTTCGTTCATTACTTTATATGATTGATTGCTAGGGACTAGCAATTGCCTAGTGTGGGGGGATTTGATGAGTGCTTATTCACTCATCGTTTTTACCCACCTAAGACTACAAAAATGACCAAAAACACCCAAATATGATCACAATATGTTAAAAATATCCTCGGAGTGTGTTTTATGTCTTGCAGGTACAAAAGGATTGAAAACAAGCGAAAACGAGCAAAATCGAGTTGAAACTGGAAAAAGTGCAGTCAAGACGTAGTCGGAAAGCAATTTTCTACATTTCTGAAGCCCGAGACACGTTTTGAGAGTGATCAGGGGGAAAACAACCAAAAACCGCACCCTAAACCCAAAATTATCATTTTACCCGTCCCCGATACCCAAAATGACCGAACCGCCTTTTAAACACAAAAATCCAAAATCTTATTTTTAGTTTTAAAAACCCGTTTTGTAAAAATTCATTTTTTTTTCTTAAAACCAATTATTTTTGTTTTTCAAAAAAAAAAAAAAAAAAAAAAAAAAAAAAAAAAAAAAAAAAAAAAAAACTACAAAAACTACAAAATACAAAGTTTAATTTTAAAACCTTTTCACACAAAAAATAATAAATCAAACCCTTTTTCCCCATCCCACTATCCCCTTCCCCTTTTTCTTCTTAAACCACGAACACAGATAAAAACCCAAAACCCAGAAGAAACTCTTTTACCCGCCATTTCCTTTCCCCTCTCCTCCTGTCACTCTCATTCCCACATCCCAATCCCACTCATCTCCTCCACCCAAGGCAAAGTCACGAGAACCCCATGCCACCTTGGCAATCTTTGGCACAAGACAACCCATGGACGGCTCTGATTTACTCTTGGGATGTACCTAACTGTTGGAGGGCTTGGATCAATTCAAGAAAGCACAAGAATGCGTTTGTTAGTTTGCCTTCACAAAACAAGCACAAGCAAAGATAAAGACGAAGAAGACAGATTCATCTTTGAGTATAAATAGGCATTTAGTGACAATGTAAAACTTTGTCTAGAATCTTGATGTTCTAGTCCTTTTATTTTCTGCATCTTTAATTTCATCGTATTGTCCTTAATTTATGTTCCCAGTCTTGTATTTATTTATTTTTAGTTAATGAAAATTTTCAGTTTGCTTTTGGATAAAATTTCTGTTGCCTCTTTGATTCTTGTTCATTACTGTTAAAATCTGTTTCTATATCCTGCTTTAAGTGACTTAAATAGTTTTTAATTCGTAGAAAATAATTTAAAAGTCGAAAAAATACCCGGTCTTTTTCTAAAATTATTTTTAGTCAGTTAGGACGTAGGAAAATTATTTTCACATTCGTAGGATTTAAATTGCATATTTTTCACCTTCGGGGCTCGGTGAGTGCCCAGTTTTTCTCGTTTTTGCATTTTAGCACCCTAGGATGTAGTTTAGCGTCGTTTTATTGTTTCTTAGGCCTAGTAGTAGTTTATTTAGTGTTTACATTGTTTTTCTTGCTTTATTTCCATTCCCGTTCTTTAATTTGTAGAATAACGTCATCACAAATCCAAATTTGTTTAACCAATTCAAGTCCTAATAACGAAACTAAACGACACCGTCAATTTCACACCTCGTTGGGACACGACCCGGGGAAATCACTTTCCCGGTATCACTTTTATCACTTTCGTGAGGCTTGGCACGTTAACCCTTTTCCTAAAAGGTTGATTTGTCAGATTTCACGTTTAATTTGATATATTGATATTGTGTTTATTTTCACACTCACAACAAATCGAATCACTGTACCTCAGAAGCTGTAGTCAAAGGCTTATTGGCTTGTCCGTCAGAATTATGAAACATGGCTTGTCTTGCTTTCACAGCATCAATATCAATTTTGTCTAATACCGCCTTGGTTGACAACTCATTTGCAACCACTAACTCAACCCCGCTTACTTTCTCATTAACGTGGCCATCAACATTGTATGCTTCATTATGAATAACCAACTCACGTAATTTCTCGTTAACATTCCCATCACCATCCTTATTCTCTCCAAGATGATTCATATGCTCATCCCCCATCTCTGCCATTTGTGACACTGCTTCACTTACTTTCTGACCATCATGAGAATCTATAATGTTATTTTGATTACCTTGAACCCCCTCTACAGATTTCTCAGCAACATTTAACACTGCCTCACTTACTGTCTCACGATCATGAGAGTGTTGATCAGTAGCATTGCAATCAACAATGTCATTTTCATTACCTTGAACGCCCTCTATAGATTTATCATCCACATTTAAAACTACTTCACCTACTTTCTCACGATCATGAGAATGTTGATCAGTAGCATTGCAATCAACAATGTCATTTTCATTACCTTGAACGCCCTCTACAGATTTATCATCAACATTAAACACACCTTCATGAGCATGTATCTCAGTAGCTTGAACCGCCTCTCCGGGTTTATCATCACCAGATTTATCATCAACGTTAGACACACTTTCACTTACTTTCACAGTAACATCGGAATCATGAGCATGTATCTCAGTAGCTTGAATAGCCTCTCCGGGTTTATCATCACCAGATTTATCATCAACGTTAGACACACCTTCACTTACTTTCTCCGTAACATTGGAATCATGAGCATTTATCTTAGTAGCTTGAACCGCCTCTCCGGGTTTATCATCAACATTTACCACTACCTCACTTGGTGTTTCGCCATCTTCCTTGTTTTCAGTAGCCTTTTGTTCATCTTGCTCCAGCTGTTGATCCTGGAATTCCGAAGATCCATAAACAGAGAAATCATCATCAAAGTTTTTGCCCTGTAATTATACAAGAAAAACACAACTATATAGATGACCAAATCTAGCAAACGTCTATAGATAGTGCAGGTGAAATTAATATATACGTACTTCAACAGCCGATTGAGAAAATTTTTCATTCAAATTAGGTAAATTCATATGACTGGGATCATCACCTGGAATGTGATCAACTAACGGCAATGGTTCGTCTTGAAGACAAAAATCCACAAGCTGCGACATAGCTGATGGAAAAGCGGCAGGGTCTATATAATTAAGCCCACCTTGTTCTTTTTCAGCATTAACACAACTCGATTTCTCGCAAGATTGATCAGGTTCTGGGCTTAAGGTCTGTAGTTAAGAAAACTGATTTAGGTATGTAACAAAATAACGATAAAATAAAAAAGTACTATTAAAAGGAACATAACCTTTTTATAATCAGCCGAATGAACATCATGAGAATGAAGATCAAACAAACTAGGACTACCATTCCAGGTTTCATTATGAATTGGACTTGAAGTCTGAATTTCCATGGCATTTTGGCCAAAACAATCCTCATCCGATTTGTCGTGCATATGAGTTGAAGTCTGAAATTTAAAATATACAATCAATTATACTACTAAAGAAACGAGACCTAAATGATTAACAAATATTAAAGGAAATTACCATGGCATCTTTGGAAGCCAAATTTTCAACAACACATTGCCTTATTTGCAATTGTTCCTGAATAATGTATATATATAATCCATTAGTTGGTGAAAAACCAAAAAATATTGCTATCTAAATGATGTAGATTAAAAATGAATGTAAAGAGCATGTTCACCTTTGGACGTTGTATCTTTAGAGCTTCCTCAACAACGGCAAGTCTATTTTTAATATCATTAAGGACCTCCACATTGGCTCCGGGTTGTATCTTTAGAGCTTCCTCAACAACGGCAAGTCTATTTTTAATATCGTCAACCTCGGAATGTATGTCTAGATGATTGGAACTTTGATCTTTATCAGTTACTGGCACATCATTATCAGCTAAGGCCACCTCTTTATCAGCTAAGGCCACATCTCTATCAGTTATCACCACCTCTTCATGTACCTACAAAGCAAGATCGAAACAGAATGTGCATTGGTTAATTGTCAACGTGAATAGTCGCACAAACGACGTAGTTGATACGGATGAAAAATAAATGATACAAAATGGGCAACTTACCTCATTAGTGGGATCATCGGCAGGTAATTGATCTTCTAGACTATCCAACTCTCTAAAATAAGCATTACTAGGTGCAAACCATGGTTGTAACATTTCCGCATTTGTTGGAACAAGATCCAATACTGGAATAGAACCCTAGTAAACAAACAATTATAAAGTCAAAAACAACTATAAAGAAGTGGTAACTTATTTGACAAATACAAACGAATGGAAATGCTTACAGGACCAAAAAGTTTGCCATAATGGCGTTTGGCAAATGTTGTACCCTTTGACCAACAAAGACAACGTGGTATCTTTGATGGGTCTTTGTTCCACCATGAACTGCTAGTGGGATAACTCTCAAGAATCCATATCTAAAATGAAGGAAAACAATAAAAGCATTGTACAATGAAAAGCAATATAACAAATTTGTATCCAAAAATAGTAAACAAAAACTGATATGTTCATAAAAGTCTACAAATCTAACCTTAAAAGCCAAGAGAAAGCCAGAAATATTATATGTTGCAATTTTAGAAGGGTTTTCTTGCGATTTCTCTTTGTAGTGAGCATTGTAATGCCGGGGTACCACATTGGCTAAACTTTTGTAAAAACGGCTCCACAAGAACTCTCCCCATGGATATGCATTCCATGCCCCAAAATCCTCAACTAATTGCAACATATGATTGTCAACGATGTACCAAGGTCCACGACCTATGAACACGACCTCAGCGACTATCAACAGACATACCCTTACCGCATCCTCATCTGATAACTTTGAAAATTGTGTGTCATTCCCAAACAAATCTAAAAGCTCATTCCCTTTTACAGTTACCTTTCTTATAAATTGTTTTTCAGGAAAGACACGCAAACCAAAAGGACTGCGATCAATTTCTACAGGGGGAGGCAAACGACCGAAACGAAATCCAGTCATCAATAGAAACTCTCCCCGACCGAATTTCAATACATTATTTCTAATTTTGTATAAAATAGGGGGACAAGAATCAAGCAGTTTGTCGATATATACCTGGTGTTGTAAAACGAAATTCACCATATGAGTGCCTTTACCTAGCTGAGGAATATCTAACCATGGCCCAAAAACAGTTTCTCTAAACAACCTCATTCGATCTGGATTGCTTAACAATTTAGACTTAATATCCGAAAGCAACTTAACCTGGGAACGAACCGTTACCTTAGCATCAAAATATTTGGGAATGTAAGCCATTTGGGAGTTTAATTGACTGAATAATTAGGGGTTGATTTAGGGTTTCATAATTTTGAATTGTGTTTTTCTGGTAGTAGAGTGTTGGTGTGTGTGGTAAAAATTTTAAAAAGGGTAAAAATTTAAAAAAGGGTAAAAGTACTGTTAAAAAGGTACAAAAAGTGTACAGTACAAAAGTTGCTACAATTATTTCGCTTAAGTCGCTCAGCATTGGGAAGGAACTAAAAGTATAAAAAAATATTTTAGTATGTTTGACTTTTTTTACTAAAGGACAAAAAAAAAATCGCAAGTGTTAGATCCCTTTATCACATATACCTTATCACTACGTTAAGCAAACCCAACACAAACACGTATAACAAATAGATGTATGTTATGCGTATAAGAAAGATGAAGGTTAGAAAGTGGTGACTTGATGTATAGATCGTATGTATGTTTAGAGAGATAGAGAGAAGAAAGAAAACAATAAGTTGTATATTGCTTCAAGGAAAACACACACACACACACTCGAGCACACCCTTCAAATGACATACTTGAGGGGTATTTATAGTACAAGACAAAGGATGCCCTAAGGCTTGGCCATGGGCCGTATATGGGCTTGGACATGGATTGGGTTACATGAACTTATACAATGCTAGCTTAACTAAACTAATAACCAATTAGCTTAGCCCAATCCACGAGCCCTTTGACTATTCTAGCACGATATCTAACACACGTTACAAAGTTCCTAAATGTGAATGACCATCACTTCTAATAAAAATTATTAAGGCTAACAGCAAGATTCTTAAAAAAGTCGCTGAGATTCGGTCGCTGTACTATCATAGCTGGTAAAAGTCAGAAACAATAATTGGGTACACAAATTACGAGGGACACTTGTCAAGCTTAGATTAAAAGTAAAAAAGTCGCAAGTATCAAGGTATATTTTGGAAATACCCCAACTTTTTTCCTAGAAAGTTTTGACACCTTGAGCAAAAGGTGTATTTGCATAATTACCCCTTATTATTATACCGATTATCTATGTAAACTACTTTTATCTCACAAAATGTTATTAACTTGTAGAAAGTATTTCAATAAGCACATGTATTACGGGTGTGTTTGGCAAAAGTAGATCTGAGCAGTAGTAGTGAGCAGTAGCTGTGCAGCTCATCGCTCACAGCTTCTTAAAGAAGCATTAGAAAATTGAGCATTCCTAAAAAAATAAGAAAGCTCACCGCTTCTTTACCAAACGACTATAAAAATCAAAATGCTCATTGCTCACCGCTTATCGCTCTAAAAAGCTTAATACCGCTCCGTACCAAACATACCACACATTGTCATTTTGTAGGGGCTTATCAGATTAAAAAATGCTTCTGGTGTGATAAGCTCATAAGCCTACAAAAGGCTTGAAAGAAAAATTTTTGAAAATTTAAGAAATCTTTTTACTAAGATGAGGGAATATGACAGATAAAGAAGTTGCGAAGAGAGTTTATGAAGATTTAGTTGTTAGACCACCCGTAATGGTGGTATGTTTAGCACGTGAAGAGACCAGATGATGCACGAAGCACCATGGCACCCCTAAACGTTGTCGCACGAAGACCCTTTAATGGACTTGGTTCGGTGGTATGCACCGCCTAACAAAACAAACTTTTTTTTGTGTGTGAGTGTGTGTGAAGTATATTATGGGAAATATTTGTATAAAATGAGATATTTTTATGTGGTTGGTTAGTTGGTGACCACTACGCCTCTAAAAATTATGGTAAAGTGATGTATTAAAAAGCTGATGTAAAACTGAAGTCGGGTGACCATTACACCCAGCTTTTTGTATGCACAAAGGAGAACCATGAGATCCTGTTTGTTAAAAAATGTTATTTTTTGTTTTTTGTTTTTTTGTTTTTTGTTTTTTTTTTTAAATATTGAAACTACAAGATATCAAAACACGATCGAGGTTCTAAAATTCTATCACTCTAATTGGTCATTTAGTCATAAGTTAAACATTCATTTACTAGGTTTAACACATTGACAAGTTTAGTGTGTGTGTGCGAATTGAATACTTCGTAATCAAACTGTAGTTACGTGAAGCTTCGAAAATAGTATGCGAAATGGTCATGTGTCATAATGACGGCTGGACAGTTTATTGGTCTATTATATTACACAAAGGCCCACGTTATAGCCCAGCAAAGCCCATTGTTTTCATATATTGATCTGCAGATCTAAGGGTGTTCATCGGTTCGGTTATCGGGTTATTCGGTTCGGTTAGTTCGGTTAATTTTTTTTTTCTGGGTATAACCGAATACCGAACCGAACCGAAATTAAATTTGATTCAACCGAACCGAAAACCGAACCGAATAACCGAAAACCGAACCCCTATAACCGAAAACCGAACCGAATAACCCGAATTACATAATTTTAATTATTTTTTTATTTAATTATATATATTTTTAGCACAAAATATTTTTTTCAAGCTTAATCATGTTATATTTATACTAAAACAGAGTTTTAGTGAAATTTTTCCATATATATACATAGAAAAAATATATATTATATATGAATTCGGTTTTCGGTTCGGTTTTCGGTTTTCATTGCCAAAACCATATCCAACCCGATAACCAAATATTTAGTTCGGTTCGGTTCGGTTTTGACCAATTCGGTTCGGTCACAAATTCGGTTCAGTTATTTTCGGTTCGGTTCGGTTTCGGTTTTCGGTTACTGTAGATATTACCCAATCCGTAAACACCCCTATGCAGATCTGTCTTGTGGATTAGTTTCTCGTCAAATTAAGACAGTGACATACACGATTTTTTTTAACCGCGAATTAGTATAATATTATAGTTAGTGATTTGATTTCACAGTATTTATCTAAAAGATAGTCTCTGCTAGCCTCGAAACGACGCATCTATGGGGCAGAACCCACACAGATCCTACCATGGAGAGACTCAAACCTGAGACCTCTCGCATGTGGGAACACCACTTGCCAAAGCTCCTAAAGAGACCTTGGTGGCCAACTGAGCTAAGCCCAGTTGGTTAGTGACATACACAATTACACATACACCATTTTTCTTTTCCAGAGATTAGTAGTTTTATATAAAGCAGCAATCGCCAAGGTAGTTTGTGTTCGAAACCCTTATGTTCTCGCAATAATTATTAGGATTAAACTTCACTAGGTACATAAATTGGGAGTGGTTCAGACGGTTTTGTTAAAAGTTTTTCTATTAAGTCATATTTAATTAAAAGATGGCGTAACGCAGGCATACTCAGTTTTATTATTTAATATTTTCAGTCATCTTTCTTTATTAAGTCACAAACAAACAGTTATTGATGACGTATAGTCCGCATTCGGGTCACGAACCCGACCAATGACCGCTACTAGCGAGCCCAGTACGACTGGGCTAACCCGATAACAGTTTGGGCTTACGAAGGCCCAAACTCAAAGTTATTGATAACGCTACACGCGTCGTTCGGGGTCAAAGGAACTTCCTTTTCTTCGAGCAAGTTTTATAAGACCCTAAGCAGTGAACCTAATCGTTGTAGTGTAGTATTAGGGTAAGCCACGGGTATTGATATCGTTCTCTAGGGGAATAGGAATGCTAGTGAGAAGTTACTACGCTAAGGTTGGGGTTGAGGAAGATTATTTTTTATCTTTTTTATGTTTTTTTAGGAAATGGAAAGGTACGAATCTCGGGGTTTGAGTTTGGGGGTTTTGGTATTTCTACCGATTACTTCTACTTATCTAATTATCTAAACTAATGGGTAGTCTATGTCTAATTATTGTGTGTTCGTATGATAGTTTAAAGATGTGTTTACTTAGGTTTTATTACTCCTTAATTACCTCCTATTGGTGGTTGAATTGTCACGTCCTTATTCTTAATCGCGTTGTGTGTCTAAAGTCGTAGGGTATGCGTTTATCCCTAACTCTTTGAACTTACCAAAGGGTCTCGTCTACAAAGCCACTAGGGATTATAAACTCTAACTCTAAGGCCCTCTTTGGATGGTTTAGCCTACAACCGCTCTTAGTGCTATAGCCTAAGGTTCACAAAGATTAATCAAGCATTAATTACACAACGAATGACCTATCGCATTACTAGATCATTAACAATTAAGATAAGAAACAACCAATCAATATTTAATAATTAAGTTTCATATTCCCTAAGCAAACACACAAGTAAATTAGCCGGACATGGAGAACATGCAAGCATACACACAAATAAACAAAGACATAATTGAATTAATGAAGTAAAACACTTATCTTGATGTAAGATAGGGTTTGGAACCCTAAAATACTATACAAGACAGCCTTGGTTCGGTTTAGGTTTTTACTCCAAAAAGACTACTCTCTAATACTGAAAAATTCGGATTCTATATATAAGATTACATGTGCGACGGCGTCACCTTATGTTTTGTGACGCCGTCGGGTCGCCGTCATTAGGGTTTCGTCTTGGCCACGTTAGTCTTGCGACGGCGTCACCTTGTGCTTGTGACGCCGTCCTCTTCAGCTTCTGACGCCGTCTGGATCAAATCTAGGCCGTCTTAGTTGCGACGGCCTACTCTTTTAAAGCCTGACACCGTCACTTGAAAATAGTAGATTTGGCTTCTGTGCCGTCACAAAATGCTCCGACGGCGTTGCGTTTAAGCAGTGACGCCGTCACCTTGTCATTCAGCAGCTTGAGTGTCTCGATTCTTGACTTTGGCCATTTTCTTCGTATATCCGCGCCTTTTCGTCCAAATAAGTGCCATTACAGCAATTTGCCTTCAAGAGACCTAAAAAGTGAAAAGGAACGATATTAAGTAATAACGGATATAAAAGTGATCAAATAAGGGCTTAAACGACCCCTCAAAAAGGTATGTTTTAAAACCTTATCAAATATCCCTACACTTGGTATTTGCTTGTCCTCAAGCAAATGTGCTTTTAGCCAATTAATTTATAAGTTAGGGGTCCTGAAGCATTGGTTTAAAACAGTCCACAACATATATAAGCCCCGCAAAAGTCATAACAAGCACGGAAATTACATACTAGCACCTCACATGGGGTGTTTGGATACTCACATCTCTCTCGGGTGTATATGAAATATAACAAGTTGGAAATGGAAGATTAAACACTCATTAACCGGTCCTAGTACATAGATTACCATAGGCTTGAGAATAGATCAAACCTCCATCGCTTTGGCGTAAGCACCTAGGAAAGACTATCAAAGAGGTCTTTAAAGGGTTGTAATGTTAGGCTTACGGTAGGGAAACAAAGGGTTTGGTGGGATAGGCTATTTAGTGGTGGCAAGTCAAAAATCTTTTTGTTACAAGCATACGAAGAATGGCGTTGCTAAGCCAAGACTTGACACTCTAGAATCTAGCTAACTGAAACAAACAAACATAAATTTAAAGGATAGATGTAGGATGGTAGCCCGTATGTTTTTTTTTTTTTTTTTTTTTCACATACACTTTTACTCTACCATTCTCTACGGTAACATCAAAATGATAGGGATTTATAGGCACATCCCTACACTTGAGTTTTTATTACTCTAACACTAATTTGACCCGAATTGAAAAGATCAAAACACTTGGGGTATGTTATTACGTAAATAAAGGAATTTAACGTTCCCTTCCAATCATTTTATAAACTTTAACTTTTTCCCATGAGTCCCAATCATCCCAAAACTGTGTACAAAGGATATGACTCGACTTAGCAACTCATGCAAGCAACTAGATAATTGAACTAAGGGTTTGGGGTGATAACAATAATGCACTAAAAGTGAGTGCATACAGGGTAGGCTAAGGCGATTTGGGTGTATATTTGGGGGTGGGGTGTAAACAATGCTCTTCATTGATATTCCGGAAAAACCGAAACATCACGAGAACCGCGAAAAGGATAGGCTCTGAGGGGTTAACTAGGGGTATCGTGTACTAAAGATGAGTACAACGCAAAGGGTGTGGGGGGAATTACTCAACCGATGTGGAAGAAGTAATTATATTACGGGTATCAAACAAGGGTTATCCTAATGCCTCTTATCATTTAGTTATTCCTAACTACACAAGTGTAGTCTTACTAGCGATCTCGGAATGCATCACAAAACAAGTTCTAAAATCTATTATACTACTGGTTCACACTCTAAGCATTAAAGATGAATGCTTTTAATTCCTACTAATCTAAGGGCGATCCTCACATTTTGGGTGGAATTTAGGTGGTAAAGGGTTTTTGTGCTAGTCATGCAACTTCCTATCCGTGAGACGCTTTTGTTAAGACTAATGGCCCACTCCTATATGTCATGAAAAATTTTAAATTTGGTGCCAAAATTACCCTAACCGACATTTTCTCATGGTTTATTACACAAATACAATTGGACAAAGCAAATAATCAAGGATAAGCATAGTTTCAAAGTTCCCGTTTTATTTTCCCTCCCTACACTTAAACTGAACATTGTCCCCAATGTTCCCCGAAAGTATCAAAGTTATGATAATGGAAGGTAATTAAAAACGAAAGAAACTAGTACTCCCCTGATTAGCTCGGTAGGATCCGTGTAAAGTAGTGGTTAAATCCTTTCCAAGAAGAATGTGTGCGTGAAAAGCTCCTTCCAATCTTTTGTTTCTTCTTCTTGATAAATAAAACCTGCACATTCGAAGAAAACAAACGAAACCTTCGCGTAAAATCGACGGTAATAATATATATAAGACTCTACTAAACTAAGATATAATGCTTGTGGAATGGATGTTTACAGAATTTCTGGAAAATTAAGACCTGGAAAATTCCAAAAATTCATAAGTAGCTTAGAAAACGAGAAAAAAGTAATCTGTTGTTTTTACTCCTTTCTGACGCCGTCAGGTTGCAATCCTGACGCCGTCAGGTTATCCTGACAAAAACTGGTTTGCGATTTTTTGGAAAAAATTCTGAAAAATTTACATCTTTAGAATCTGGAAAAATTTCTGCAAAACATCCATTATGACTCGATACAAGCATTTGACTCGAACAAACACACATATATATCTTTTAATGAATTGCTATTCTCATGTTTACGTTTCTTTTGAAAACGTGTGTAATCCTCCCTACACTTATCCTTCATGTAAATACCTTTATATGCAATTAAGACGAGGTTAAAAACAAAATAAAGCATTTTTACAAATATAGACATGAGAATAAACAATTAATAAAAGATATACAACACTAACAAGCAAACAATTAAGCATGGGTTGCCTCCCACGAAGCGCTTTTCTTTATTTAAGAGTCTTGTAGCTAGACTCGTAGTCGTGCTCCTACGTACCGATATAAGTAAGCATATCCTTAACAATGTCATAAGGATCAAACTTATCATTTAGGTTCCTAGTAGTACGTTCGGTTCGATATGCCTTTTCAAACTTCTCTCCATCGGGATCATAGATTGTTATCCTAATGTGCCACTCTCCATTACCATCACTAGGTGGTCTATTCCAATCCCACTTATGTTTAGGCTTTTCAATTTTCCACCTATTCATGACAAGGTTGACGGGCAAACTTCCTAGGAACTCGGTCATCTTCCTAAATACTAAGGCGTCCTCGAACGGGTTCACTTCCATGTCCCTAGCCATCTCTTTTTCATGGAAAGTTGCTTTACTATCAAAGGCTTCATCTAAGTAGAAAGGTTGTTGGGGACCTATGAGGTTCTTATCTATCCAAGGTCCATATCTAGAAGGCGTCCTATCCAACCTAATCTCATGTGGGGTTTCCTCTTCTTTGTAGTACGTATGCCTTTTGACATCGTAAATTGACCTAGCACTCCCCTCTCCTACCACTATCTTGGACATCTTACAATCGATGATGGCACTAGCGGTAGCTAAGAATCCTCTTCCTACTAGTAATGGGCATGTCGGGTCCTTATTCATGTCTAGCATATGAAAGTCGACCAAAAGAGTCAACTCTCCTACGTGTACTACCATGTCTTTTATTATTCCTACCGAATGTGCAACACTACCGTCCGCTAGACCTAAGATGGTTTCCGTTGGTTCTATCTTACCTAAGTTAAGGCTTCTATGGAGGGACAACGGAACAAGATTGATGCATGATCCTAAGTCGGCTAGAGCATCGAGTGGTTTGGAAGTTCCAAGCCTACACGGAAGAGTAAATAGCCCGGGATCGTCTAACTTCTTAGGTAAATTATTTCGCACAAAAGCGGACCCATGTTTTCCAAGTTTAAGTTCTAACTCATATTTTTCTTTTAAAGCATTATAATAAGGTGCATGAGCTAAGATTTCAAGAACTGGTTTTTCTTGATGGAGTTCCTTGTACTCCTCCTCTAGACTAGGTTTGGGTTCTTGGTTGACGGGTTTCTCAAGAGTAGGTTCTACCAATGGTGCAGGGCCTTGGTACCTCATTTTGGATGGTTTGGAACCCTTTTTGATAGCATTTACCGAGTGAACCATTGGGTGTGAGGGGCATGGATTTGTATTCTCCCATGGTAAACAAGAATATGAAGTTGACGAAATCGAATTCACTTTTGGGTTCTTTATAGTGTCACTTGGAAGTGCTCCAATTTCTCGTTCATTAAAGGCTTTTAAGAGAGCCTCAAGCTTGTTTGTCATCTCGCCTTGTCTTCGCTTAAAATCGGCTTCAAGCTTAGTCAATCGAGTTTCTTGAGATGACATGAATCTAGATGCAATTGCCTCAAGATCAGCGGGGTTCCCGGTGTTTAGAGAATTGAACCTATTAGGTGGACTAGATGAGTTTTGGGGTGTGCTTGAGTTTTGGTTCCACTTAAGGTTAGGGTGATTTCTCCATGAGGGGTTGTAAGAGTTTCCTAAGTTGTTTTGTTCGGGCTTGAAAGTGTACCACTTCTCTCCCGCTCCAGCGGTACGCATGGATGCGTAGTCCGCAAAAGCTTGTTCGGGGAGTCTTGTGCAATCACTAGTGTCATGGGGACCGCTACATAATTCACAAGGAAGAGTGATTTTATTCACTTTATGTGAAGACTTAGGATTTTCGTAGGAACTCATTAGGAATTTAACTTGATCTTTAAGTTCGATCATCCTACGGTCGGAAGATTGTGAGTCAATGGGAGGCAAGGAGATTGCCTTAACGGTTTTGGGCAACTCACGGGGGTCATTCCAACTTTCGTTGTCATAGAGAGCAAGGTCCTCTATTATACCCCATGATTCTTCCGCGGTGAGATCACTAAGTTTTCCACCGGCCGCTTGGTCAATGGATCGCTTAGTCGGGAAGTTGACATGATCATAAAATATTTGGACTTGGAGCCAAAGATCAATGCCGTGATGAGGGACTTTATGAAATAAGTCCTTGAATCGAGTCCATGCTTCGTAGAGAGATTCACCTTGACGTTGTTGGAACATTAAGATGTCATTCCTAAGTTTAGTGGTTCTCCCCGGTGGGAAAAATTGAGCAAGGAAACGAGAGGTGAGATCATCCCAACTTGAGATGGAGCCGGCGGGAAGTCGCTCAAGCCAATTGCTAGCTTGGTCCCGTAGAGAGAATTGGAAGAGACGCAGGCGCGTGGTCTCCCGAGTAGTAGCATCAAGGTCGATGGAATCGACAATTTTAAGGAAATCCCTTAGATGCTGATTTGGATCTTCGGAACGAAGTCTATGGAATGCACATCCGTTTTGCACCAACCGGATGGTGTCGGATCGCAGGGCCGTAGTTGGGGCTTGGTCTGGAAGCTCAATGGTGTTCCTATAGCCTAGGTGTCTTGGTCTCGAGTATTCACCAAGAGTATGGGCTCTTGGCGGGTCATTTGGTGGTAGGTTGATGAATGGTGGTTGGTTATCACCTTCCATGATGAAAAGTGATGGGGTTACGAACAAAGGTTACGAAGAAGGGGGATAGACTACGAGGAAGCTAAGAATGAGAAAAAATTTACTTGATAGGAATCAAGCAAAGAAACCTAAACGAGGTGGACTACTAACTAGCTATTCTATTCCCCGGCAGCGGCACCAAAAACTTGATAGCGCTACACGCGTCGTTCGGGGTCAAAGGAACTTCCTTTTCTTCGAACAAGTTTTATAACACCCTAGGCAGTGAACCTAATCGTTGTAGTGTAGGATTAGGGTAAGCCACGGGTATTGATATCGTTCTCTAGGGGAATAGGAATGCTAGTGAGAAGTTACTACGCTAAGGTTGGGGTTGAGGAAGATTATTTTTTATCTTTTTTAGGAAATGGAAATGTACGAATCTCGGGGTTTGAGTTTGGGGGTTTTGGTATTTCTACCGATTACTTCTACTTATCTAATTATCTAAACTAATGGGTAGTCTATGTCTAATTATTGTGTGTTCGTATGATAGTTTAAAGATGTGTTTACTTAGGTTTTATTACTCTTTAATTATCTCCTATTGGTGGTTGAATTGTCACGTCCTTATTCTTAATCGCGTTGTGTGTCTAAAGTCGTAGGGTATGCGTTTATCCCTAACTCTTTGAACTTACCAAAGGGTCTCGTCTACAAAACCCACTAGGGATTATAAACTCTAACTCTAAGGCCCTCTTTGGATGGTTTAGCCTACAACCGCTCTTAGTGCTATAGCCTAAGGTTCACAAAGATTAATCAAGCATTAATTACACAACGAATGACCTATCACATTACTAGATTATTAACAATTAAGATAAGAAACAACCAATCAATATTTAATAATTAAGTTTCATATTCCCTAAGCAAACACATAAGTAAATTAGCCGGACATGGAGAACATGCAAGCATACACACAAATAATCAAAGACATTATTGAATTAATGAAGTAAAACACTTATCTTGATGTAAGATAGGGTTTGGAACTCTAAAATACTGTACAAGACAGTCTTGGTTCGGTTTAGGTTTTTACTCCAAAAAGACTACTCTCTAATACTGAAAAATTCGGATTCTAGATATAAGATTACATGTGCGACGGCGTCACCTTATGTTTTGTGACGCCGTCGGGTCGCCGTCATTAGGGTTTCGTCTTAGCCACTTTAGTCTTGCGACGGCGTCACCTTGTGCTTGTGAAGCCGTCCTCTTCAGCTTCTGACGCCGTCTGGATCAAATCTAGGCCGTCTTAGTTGAGACGGCCTACTCTTTTAAAGCCTGATACCGTCACTTGAAAATAGTAGATTTGGCTTATGTGCTGTCACAAAATGCTCCGACGGCGTCGCGTTTAAGCAGTGACGCCGTCACCTTGTCATTCAGCAGCTTGAGTGTCTCGATTCTTGACTTTGGCCATTTTCTTCGTATATCCGCGCATTTTCGTCCAAATAAGTGCCATTACAGCAATTTGCCTTCAAGAGACATAAAAAGTGAAAAGGAACGATATTAATTAATAACGGATACAAAAGTGATCAAATAAGGGCTTAAACGACCCCTCAAAAAGGTACATTTTAAAACCTTATCAGTTATTTATGGCATACGATATCGGATATCTCTTATTTTTGGAGATAAACGTTTGACAACCGACTTAGGCGGGATACGCCGAAGCTTGAGGAACACGAAATCAATAAGGGTTTCGTGTGTATATAAAGGGTATCCCAGCCCTCATTAAAGGTACGATCTACAACCCTAACTCTCAACTAAAACCCTAAAACCGATTACTTACTCTCACGCCAGAGGATAATCGTGGGAGACAATCCCACGATAAGCTTAACGGTGTTTTCTGTTTATTTAGTGCGCAGGTCTCAAGCATCAAGATCCAATTGATACGGGAACCGGAGTCCAAACAAGGAATGCCCAACATTTGTATCAACAAGTGGCGCCATCCGTGGGACCAATCACTAAGATCTAAGAACTAGAATGACTAAGCAAGGAAACCTAAACCAGCGATCGCAGGGCGACCTACAAGGGAAGAAGCAGCAAAGCGGATCAGCCTCCAAGCAGGTCGCTGGGACAACCAGTGCGACCAAAAATCAAGGGTCAGATCTGGTCTTCCCGATAGTAGAACCACGCACGGGGACAACCCATGCCACTACGACAACCACCAGCACTCTTCTTACCACTCCCCTCCAAACGGTGCCCGAAACGGACCTCATAAAAACGCCAGGCGCGCCTCTCCGAGACAGAGGTCCAGAGGTGGAAACAGACACTCTCGCACTAGAAGGAGTCGCGCCTGAACTAGCACCAAGTGACTTCGTATCTCAAAACTACAAAACCTTGGCTGCCCTCATGCAAGAGGAGGCAAAAAAGAGGTCGAGCTAGAGCCTGAAAGCCCGACTCAACTTTGACGCAGAATATGAGACTTCCCCATCGCGTCATTTGAGGGTTAGGCGCGGGAAGGATAGCCACCAGTCCCCAGTACTTACCAGGATTGGGAGAAGAGTGGAGAACGATGAAGCAGCTGAACTGCAGCATCTGGAAGAGCACGAAGAAGATGGACTGCGTACCAATGTCCACGCTAGGCTTGGTAGCCGCAAGGTCCATGATAGACTGGGACGACGGCACTCACCAAGTGGAAGCTCTTCAAACTCAGATTCTGAAGACAGTCGGCGCAAGCGCCGAAAGAAGGGAAGCTCATCCTCTGATGACTCCTCGGACGGTCAGCGCAAGCGCCGACAAAGGGGAAGCTCATTCTCTAGTTATTCCTCGGACAATGAGGACAGCGAAACTGGATACTGGAAGTCCAGGAGAAGATATCGCGACCAGGAGGAGGAAGATATATCTCTTCCCTGGCGCCGCCAAAAGGTGGATGCGTTCACTCGGCGCATCAGCGACTTCTCAGAAAATAAGAGAAGGCGCATGCCCGCCAATGTGAAAACATATGATGGAACTGGTGATCCAGACGATCACCTAAAAATTTTCGAATCAGCTGCTACCATCGAAAATTGGCCACGCATGTGTGGTGCCACATGTTCAATTCCACATTAGTGGGAAACGCCCGTAACTGGTTCAGTAAGCTTCCACGTAGAAGCATTGATGGCTTTGAAGAGTTGTGAAAGGCGTTTCGCCTGAATTTCACTCAAAGGAAGAAGTGCGCCAATAACCCTGTCGAACTTGCCAGGGTAAAACAGCGCCAGGGGGAATCTACAAGCGCTTATGTGGAGCGCTTCAAAGATGAATGCATACATGTTAAGGCATGTCCTGAAGTACTGAAAATCTCAGGGTTCATGAACGGGATCAATAACCCAGAGCTCATCAAAAGGCTGAACGACAAGATTCCCCAAACCTTTGATGAACTCATGAAACGTACAAGGTCCTTTATCCAAGGAGAAGCTGCCGCGGCAGACAGCAAGAAGGGCTACTCAAACTATAGATCACAAGAACAACCTCGGAGACAATCCATTGACCAGAGTAGCAACCGCAACAAGAACTATCGCGGCCAGGGGAGTGGACGAGATAATGACAGATATATCCCGCTAACCAAGACTCCGAAGGAGATATTCGCGACGGAAGGCGTGAACCCGCCAATGCGCACCCCAGAAGATCGGCGCGTAGGGAGCGGGTACTGCGACTATCATGGACAGAAGGGCCACACCACCAACGAATGTGTCCAATTGCGCCAACTAATTGATAAACTAGTAAAAGAAGGCAGATTGGACCATTTGGTTAAAAACATCAAGGAAGGGAAAGATAAGCGAAAGACTGGAAACAAGAAAGAAGTACCCAAAGATAAGGCTGATACCATCTACATGATACAATCATGGCAGCGAATGACTAGACAGAAGATCAGCCAAAAGTTTTCCCGAGGAAGCGAAATCTCTTTCCCTACCTTGGCTGCAGACAACACAGTGGTAGAATCGCTCACCATTGAAATCAACGCAGGGAGTCACGATATCCACCGCATGTATGTTGATGGAGGAGCATCCGCAAATATAATGTATGAACACTGTTTCAAACGATTGCGACCTGAGATACGAAGTCAGTTAAGCCCGGTCAGGACGTCGTTGACTGGTTTTACAGGAGAAAAGATATGGCCATGGGGCAAATACGCCTACTAGTCAGTGTTGGCAATAAGGAACACTCCACGACAGCCTGGATGACTTTTATGGTGATCAAATCCCCTTCGCCATACAATGGCATAATTGGAAGACCAGGGATTTCAGCCATACACGCAGTACCGTCTACAACACATGGGATGCTCAAATTCCCGTTAGAAGGAGGCATTGTTACTCTCTATAATACCACTGTATCCCCTAGAGAATGTAACATAATTACATGTGAGACGGCACACATTCCAGAACAGCGCGCAACTAAAGTGCCAAACCTGAGGGTTGCAATCCATCCTGAATACCCAGAGCAAGAAGTATCGATCGGGGGATCACTATCTGACAACGGCAGGGCAGCTGTGTGCGTACTTTTGCAAAAGAACCTGGATATCTTTGCATGGGAACCAAGGCACATGACCGGTGTACCACTGATCGATGCCAAACAGTCAAGTTTTATCACTCAAGCCGACCACTTGTGAATGGCCAACCGTAACAAACTTAAAACAGTCTGGAAACGAATGCAATGAAGATCAGGAGAGAATAGTGTTTCCCCGGGTCGTTATGTCCCAGCGAGCTATGCGATGAATCACCAAACGAATAGTGATCGAGATGATTTGAACGGAAAAGAGGTTGTGAATGATTATAACTAAAGAAAAAGTCTATAAATTACAAGGGCTTAAATGCAAATTAAAGAAAATTAAAAAGATAAAATATATTAAATAAATGCTATCACTATTTGCAAAATGATGTTTTTGATTTTTCTTTTATAAAACTTAAATTAAAAACTACGTAGCGTACAAAAGAAAATGTGAAACTATAGCAATATTAATCCTAAAAATATGAAAATGACATTTTTATAATCCTAATGATAAAAGAAAATTTTTACAAAAAGAAAATTATTTTTATAACTATTTAACTAATTATTATTAATTAAAAACTATTTTTACTTATTAAATAATAACCTAAAATACAAGAAAATATGAAATAAAGCTAGAAAAATGAAATTATGACTTATAAAAATCTAAAATAACAAAATAGAATTTTCAAAACTAATTTTATATTTTTCTGATTATTTTTGTATTTTCTATGAATTAAAAACTATTAAAAACTAATTAAATTGCTTAAAAATACAAATTTAACTAAGAAAAATCTGAAAAAATATTTTTTTGACTTTTTATATTTATCTTAACCTAAGAAAATTGAAAAATTATTTTTTGAAACTTTTCTGAATTAATTGTATTAAAAGCTAATTAAAAAGACTTAAAAACTGTTTTAAATCAAGAAAAATAGCAAACTGACTTAGAAAAATCTGAAAAATTCAAGAAAAGTCTAAAATATTATTAAGAATCTAGGAAAAATATGAAAACAGGGGGTTGTGTGCAAGAAAATGAAACTGCAATGTAAGTAGCTTATAAATAAGCACTTTTGAATAAGCAAATGCACACAAATGGGGACCAAACTGAAACAGAAGCAACAATAAACTAAAATTACCCAAATGCAACAAGTATCCACAAGCTTTAACCTCTGAAATGCAACTTGCACAGATTTGAGGTTTTGAGCTTATGAGCTAAAAACAGGTTTTAGGGGTCTACTTGCAGCCAAGAATAAGCCACCAAATAAGCTAGAACTCAAAAACCAGAAATGGGAACCTACACTAGACCTGGCCAAGAGCTTGTAAACCAAAAAGCAGACTTAGATAAGCTCTTATGAGCTCTGTGCAAGCCCTGCAAGAACTGCACAACACCTGTGCAGTTCAGTTCCCTGTGCACAGGGCATATAAGCCCATATTGATAAGCAGTTTTAGAGCTTGTAAAAAATTTGCAAAAATCTACAAAAATGGTGATAAGTAAATAGACCAGTTGAAGTTTAAAAACACCAAGTTTCATTTGATTTGGCTCAGAAATGAGTCAATGAAAAATCCTTTCAGTTTGGCTCAAAATGACTTTTCCAAGTTTTGACTTTTGCAACAGAAATGAAATGTTGACTTATGTGAACTTTGATTCCAATTTTTGGACTGATATTGATGTAATATGATAAAACAAACTCAATGCAAGCAATGTCTATGAATTTTAAACACAAAACAAGTCTTTGGTTTTACAAAATCTCAACAGATTAGCAGATTGAGACAGTTAAATGTGATGTTGACTTAGGACTAAAACAGATGCAAAGTGATGACTGCAATGAGTCAAATGACTGATTTTGAAACTGAGTAGACAGATATCAAGTACAAACCAATGCTCAATCTCAACCAAGCAACTGATCCAAACACACCTAATATGACTGATTTGCAAGCAAAACTAACCCAACTGCTAAACTAGCTAATGCTAGTGATCAAACTGAATTTAACTGACCTAATAACAACTAATCAAACAGGTTTAAACTATTCTAAACAACAGATATAGATTATGCAATAGTGCTTGAAAATAACTCACAATTTGTCCTAGCCACAATGGCTTGAAAATTCAGTCAACCAATGAACCACTAGTCTATTTCTATCAACCCAATTGACCTAAATCAACCCAAATCCAGCTCTGCTTCAACCATATCCATTTCCATTGCCCAATGATGATTCAGTTGACTTTCATTGACCAAAATCCAAAATTGCTTGAAGTTGAATTGTGAGCTTATCAAAAGCTATAAGGAGCTTATGTAAGCTTGTTTGAGCTTAAAAATAAGCTACTAAGAGCTTGTTCATAAGAGTTGGAAACTGAAATTTGCAACAGTAACTCAAAAATATGAAACTTAAGTAAACTTGGAAATTGATGCTTAAAAATAGAGTACACTGATAATATTACTTGAGTTTAATACATTGAAACAAAAGTTAACAGATTTGAACTTGAACTAACACATTTAAACTAAAAACGATATGAAAGAAATTTTACAAACTAACTACTACTTCAACTCTCATTCTCTTGCTTCCTTTTATACTCCAAACTTCTTCTCTCTCCAATCTGAGCTAATCCCATCATTATTTGAGGCCATTGGATGAGATAAAGTGATCTTGGCCGTTTGATTGGATTTTGGCGCCAAAATGCTTATTTGCCAGTGAGGTTGAATGAGGGGGGATGAAGAAGCATTAAATGCTCTTTGGAGGTTTGTTGAGGTGGGGGAAACAAGGGGAGTGGAATTTGAGCTGGAGGGATGGGATATTGTGTGTTGCAGAGAAGCAGTTGGGGAGAAGAAGAAAAAGGGCGCGGGTAGGCTTGGTTGACCAGATATTTGACTTGTTTAATATATTATGAAGGGGGTCAAATGGAGGGTCCAAATGGTTATGGCAGGGGGTCACTTGGTTATGACAAGGTCCAAATGGGTGTAAAGGGTTTTAATAACAAAGGACTTGTTGTGTAATTTATGAAAATGCAAGGACCACTTCTGCCATTTTGCAAAGTTGCTCCAAGGGACTAAAAGTGACAAGCTCCAATAGTACAAGGACTAAACTTGACATTTTCCAATTTCCAAGGACCATTTTTGCCAAATTTTAAACTTGAAGGACCAATTTTGTAATTTCTCAAAACTTTTAATATTTTTCACCAAAGGACTAATTTTGACAAGTTATGATTTTAAAAGGACCTTTGGTGACTTTTCTTTTGAAATTAAGGCTCAGGGACTATTTCTGACAACTTTTTGAAACTTGGGGGACTGAAACTGCCAATTATGCAAACTTAGCTCATTTTTCATCTGATTTTAAACATTTTGCATCTGAAACACATAAAATGCAATTTTGAGATATTTTCAGTATTTTGATGCATTTCTGAGCATTTTTAAACGTTTTGCAGTTCAGATTGACCCAAAAATGATGAGTATTTACACACTCATCAACCACGCTCGATTACAGAACACAAGTTGAGAATCCGACAAGGATACTCCCCAGTACGACAGAAGAAGCGCGGCCAGGCTCCAGAGTGCGCACAAGCAATTCTGGCAGAAGTACACAAACTTGTGGACGTAGGTATCATGCGAGAGGTCTACTACCATGACTGGCTTTCCAAACCAGTGATGGTCAAGAAGAGCGATGGTAGTTGGAGGATGTGCGTAGACTTCACGGATCTCAACAAGGAATGTCCACAAGATTGCTACCCGCTACCGGAGATAGACTGGAAGGTAGAATCTTTGTGTGGATACCCACTTAAGTGCTTCCTAGACGCATACAAAGGATACCACCAAATCCAGATGGCTAAGGAAGATGAGGAATAAACGGCCTTACATACAAGCCAAGGCGTTTATTGTTATACCAAGATGCCCTTTGGCTTAAAGAACGCAGGTGCCACCTACCAGCGGTTGGTAGATCACGCATTTGAAGGACAGGTGGGCCGCAACCTAGAAGTTTATGTCGACGACCTTATAATAAAAAGTCATACGGAAGATGAATTGGTGCGCGACATTGAGGAAACATTTAAGACACTAAAAAAGATCAACATGAAGCTAAATCCTAAGAAATGCACTTTTGGCGCTACAAAAGGCATGTTCCTTGGATATCTGATAGAGCCCGATGGCATCAAACCGTGTCCAGAAAAAACGAAGGCTGTTATCCAACTTCCTTCACCATGCACGTTGAAAGAAGTTCAATCACTAAACGGAAAACTGGCCGGTTTGAATAGATTCTTGTCCAAATCAGCAGACAAGTCACTCCCTCTCTTCAAAATACTCAAGAAGTGCACAAAAAAGGGAGACTTTCGCTGGACTATGGAAGCAGAAGAAGCTTTCATACAACTTAAACAGCACTTAGCAGCACTCCCCACGCTAGTTGCGCCTCGCCCAGGGGAAGAATTAATCATGTATTTGTCAGCAACCTATGGAGCAGTCAGCGTGGTGCTACTAACAGACAGGAATTCAGTACAAACATCGGTGTATTTTGTAAGCAAAGCACTCAAGAAAATGGAGATTAACTACAGCGTAATGGAAAAGTTGGTCCTAGCATTAGTATTCGCCGCTAAACGCCTACGCAGGTACTTCCAGGCTCACCTAATAGCGGTGATTACCGACCAACCTATCAAACAAATTATCTCCAAACCTGACGCATCGGGACGTCTACAAAAGTGGAGTGTATTGCTAGGTGAGCATAACATTTTCTACAGACCACGTACTGCAGTTAAGGGGCAGATACTCGCAGACTTCATCATCGAGAAACCGGACACTGATGACGCACCTTCACAAAGCAAGGTGGAGCTACAAGAACCATGGATCTTGTTCACGGACGGATCTTCATGTGTAGACGGGTCAGGCACAGGCCTTATCCTCACAAATCCAGAAGGAATGGAGTTCACTTATGCACTGCGTTTCGAATTCACAGCCACAAACAACGAGGCAGAATATGAAGCCCTGATTGCTGGATTACGCATTGCAGCTCGAATGGGCATACGCAACCTGGAAGCAAATGTGGACTCCCGGCTAGTGGCCAACCACGTGTTGGGCGAATATGTGGCTAAAGAGGAAAACATGATCCAATACCTTGACAAAACCAAGTCACTAATCTAGAGTTTCGACAGGTTTACCATCAAGCAAGTTCCTAGAGGGGAAAATAGAAAGGCGGATGCACTAAGCAAGATTGCATCCACAAGCTTTGCGCACCTGTCAAAACAAGTGTTGGTGGAAAAGCTGAAGAGCAAGTCCATCTCAGAGATGGAAATATCTACGGTGATAGAGGAGCAAGGTCCTACATGGTTGACCCCAATAGTTGAGTTCATTAGCAAGGGCGTATTGCCTCAAGAGCAGAAGGACGCCCGAAGGGTACGGCGCACATCATAGAGGTTTGAACTTCGGGACGGTATACTATACCGACGCTTCTTTCTACAACCATGGCTTCGATGTGTTGGACCCATGCAAGCAAATTATGTACTTCCAGAAATCCACGCCGGTTCATGTAGTATGCACTCAGTACCACAGTCCGTTGTGGCGCGCGCTTTACGGTCAGGATACTACTGGCCTACAATGCACCGTGATGCGCGGGACTTAATAAGAAAGTGTGTCGACTGCCAAGTTCACAGACCCGTTCCACGCCAACCACAACAGGAGCTAACACCTATTACTTCGCTATGGCCATTCTATAAATGGGGTATCGACATTGCGGGTCCCTTTCTTGTTGCAGCAGGAGGATTGAAATTCCTCATAGTAGCTATAGACTATTTCACCAATTGGATTGAAGCAAAGGCGGTCGTGACAATCACAGGAAATCAGGTAAAACGGTTTGTTTGGGAAAATATTGTATGCCGTTTCGGATTGCCTGGGGAAATTATCTCGGACAACGGAAAACAATTATGTGACAACCCTTTCAAGGAATGGTGCGAAAAGTTAAATATTACACAGCACTTCGCATCGGTTAAACACCCACAAACCAATGGCTTAGTCGAGCGTGCAAATCGAAGTCTGGGTGAAGGAATTAAGGCACGCTTAGACAAGCACAAAGGGAGGTGGGTGGAGGAATTATCGCATGTTTTGTGGGCACACCGCACTTCAATCAAAATTAGCACGGGAGACACTCCCTTTTCTCTTGTCTATGGGACAGAAGCCGTCATACCAGCCGAAATAGGGATGCCAACTATTCACACTGCTGAAGTTAATGTTACAACCAATAACGATGAAAGGCGTATTGACTTGGATCTGTTGGAAGAAAGGCGCGAGTGCGCAGCAATATGTGAGGCAAGAGCTAAGTCAAAAATGAAGGGATACAAGATGCTAAAGTGCGAAGTGTTTCATTCAGACCAGGCGACTTCGTATATCGCGCCAATGATGCGAGCCACGCAGAAGATACAAGAAAACTTGGACCGAAGTGGGAAGGACCTTATGTGGTCATTGAAGCATTAGGAAAAGGCGCGTACAAGCTGCGTGACATGGATGGCCGTGAGCTACCACGCACATGGAACATCTGCAATCTCAAACGATGCTATCTCTAGGAATGGCTACGGCCCAGCGCACGGAAACTCCCGCACTTTAGTATAGTGCTCAATAAATCTCCGTGTATTTACATTCTGTTTTAATTAGGCAAATGTTTTTCTTTTCTTTTTACCAAAACTTGCAAGTATTAATAAAATGTCGTGGTTTCTAGCTAACTCCGCGACACATGTCAACTTGTTATTTACATAATATTTATGTCTCAACATTGTTGCTATATTATCTTTTGCCTACATGGCGTGCATGTACTTACTACAACCCACGATGGTGTAAAGGATGAGTAAACCTACTAAACAACTCGTTGAGTAAGAGGGTTGCAAACCCATCAACATTGGATCATGCATCCTTGTTAAACACCTTATTTTCAAGACGTTGGAATAAGTTCAATGTGCATTCCACGACGGATGCGCAACAATGCATACTATGTGCGTTTAACAAAACCAGGAATCAAGACTCTTGGCTCCTTACTATGATATTTACAGTACGCTGCATATCACACCATACACGATTATGTTAAAAATACTTAGACATTATATGTATGATAGTTCATACATGATTATGAACTCCACATATTAGTCGCGCTTATGTAACAGTTTGCTTCTTAGATAATAAGTACGTTTTTTATGCAAAGACAGATAACTAAGTACAAACATTATAAGTCGCAACCACATCAACACGCATTCAACAAAAGGAATATTTCATTAAGGACCATGAGTTCTTACAAAATGATATTTACAACAGAAGTTACAATCTATATGCTACTACAACGCTTAAGACGAGGGCTTTCCACTTGGCGTGCAGCGTCCCCAGCCTCCTTCAACCGCTTCAACAAGTCAGAATCCTGTCGCGACACCGTGGCCACACACACAGGCACCCCGTCAGACTTGGGAAGGTGCGCTGCGCCAACAACACAAAGAATGGCTTTTCCCTTCACGCCCTTCTTCTTAGCAACCCTCATAGCATGGGCCTCTAAGGACTCCTTCAAAGGAATTTCCTTTTCCAGCGCGAATGGGTTCAAAAGGTCGCGGGGGCGAGCAAAAATAGGCACCTGTAGTTGTGACTCGTCAGGCTTCAGAAAAAAGTCCGGCTGTACCTCTGCCTCATCAGCACGGTGGCGGGCCAACGTTAACCATTCCATAATCACACTTATAGGGTAATCTTGGTCGCGCTCCATCTGTGCAATATGAGGAAGCTCCAATATTTTCATTTGCCCCATAGCGGCAACGAGCTCCTCATACGCATGATTATTGTACCCCAGGCACCTGATCAACAACCACTTTCAAAAGGTCAGCCTCGTGAAGCTCCTCTACAGCCTCAGCCTTGCCACGCGCAAGCGCACACTGCACCACCGCCCCAAACTTGTCTACCACCTATCGAGATTCTAATGTACTAAGGGCGGCAAGGCGCAATCCGTGGCTAATTAGCCATCTGCGCTCAACGATAGAAGAAACAAGCTGGGGATACAGCTCTTCGTCGTACTCAAGGCTGAGTTTTCGCAGTTTCATCTCCTGCTCTTTCAACATCCCATCAATAGCCTCGTGAAACTTCCCCAACCGGGAGAAGTGCTCATCTTTACCCTTTTCCAAGTGATTCACAGCCCAGACACAGGAAGCCTTGTACTCTTCCAGCGCGGCACGCTCCTGACTAACTTGGGTCGGCAATGCTATCTTTTCCCCAACAAGTTTTTGGGAATAAGAGCATGCTGACTCTGCTTCCGCCTGAGAACTGGCCAATAGCGCATTTAGCTGAGCAATCTCTTCATCCTTTTGCGCGTTGTGGCTGCTCTCCCCAGCATACCTTGTCTTTAGTTGCGCAATCAATATAGTCTGGTGCGCAGCAGCGGAAGCAAGCTCCTCCATTAGCTGATCCACGGGCACGCCCCCAGATGTCAATGGCTTAGTGCCTTTGTCCTCTGAATCCTGAGGGTCAGCATGCGCGGGACTTGCCTTAGGCAGTGAGTCTCCAGACTGCTCAGAAGATAACCCAATAGCTTCAATACTGCACGTAAAGAGACATCAATTAATAACGCAACCAATAAGTGAGATAAGTGATTTGGCGATAATACTTACTTGGGTGGAGCAGTCTCCTTGGAGCGAGAGGATGCAACATCACTTGATGACGACTCCACGTCAAGAATGACATGACGCTCTGGATGAGCTTGTGCCATCGCTACCAAGCGCTCTCTTGCGCTTCAATCCTTGGTTTGCCTCCTCCTCCTCTTCCATGCTTTCCGCCACATCTATGTGTGACGGCTCCACCAGAAGGGAAGGTACCCGGGGGCTGGGTACGCTTTGTACAGGGGTAGCTTCCAGCACACCGGGACCACTACTCCCAGCCTCCTCCAGGTTCATCTCCATGGTACGCCCTGCAGTCGCATCCAAAATGGGGACTTCCCCCTCTCTCACCGGGCGCACCCCTGCAGTTACGTGGCGCGACTTTGCCAAGTTCACCACGCTGAATAGATCCATCTCTGCGCAACACAAAAACAAAACAACAAGCAAGTTATATAAAGAACAAAGGCGAAAAGAAAGGCTCACATTAATAAAGCTAAGGAGTACGAAGGATGAGCACCCACCCTGGCCATCCGCGTCTAAGAAGGTTGGCACCTCATCAGGTCTACCAAAGTAGTTACGACTGATGCCCATATGCACCAAAAATTCCTCGGGGTAGGAATTGATGGGAAGACGATTGGTGTTTATCGTTTCCGCATCCTCTGCGCTATATGTTCCAGGGAGGGGGCGCTCATCCTTTGGTAGCGAACTCTGGGTGTAGAAGGCGAAGTGCCATGGGAACAACGCTTCATCAACCCAGAAAAAATTCTCCCTCCAGTTCCTAAGCGCGTCTAACTTTTCAGTATAACATTGCAGCCGCCCTGCGCGCTTAGCGAACGATACCCACCCGTTTGACCACGTTGTGTGGTAAAACACGCGAAATAGGTAGATAGTCGGGTTAATCGCCAATAGACGGCAATTAATCTCAAAGTTTTTTATTTTTGCTGCACCTATACAGTGCAGCTGGGATATGTGCAGACGATAGTAATTTAACACGTCGCACAAGAATAAGGATATAGGCACACGTTGATTCGCGAACTCGAAAAAACGTGTGTATACCCCTACTTTCCTTTCGGGGAAATCCGCTATTGACGCCTGCGCATCCGGAACTTCCGGATGCAGCGCGAGTGGAATATAATAATCCGAGGTGAACTCGCGAAGTTCATCCTCGGTCATGTCGGAGGTAAAATCAGTCAAACCACGGACCATGATACAGTTTTTAAAAGGCGCGCGCGGGGTTACCTTTGGAATATTAAGGGTTTCTTGGTTGAAAGTTTGGAGCTTTTTTAACAATGGCGGAAATATTTTTACTGTGATAATCACAATAATGGGAGGCGGAAGGTTATATAAGTTTTTACATCCATGTGATGATCGACACGTGGACTCCACTATCTCTAAATGTGTGGATAGGATCGGTTGACACGACACACTTTCAGTTACTTTCCCACGTTTTACGAGGTATACATTTGACATACTTTGACTAGATTCACCGTGTGTTCTTTAAAGCAGAAACCCTTTTAGCTTCTCCGCTACGCTTCAATGAGCTTTTGGTATACATCTATTAGTCTAGCATCCGCAGGTAGTCCCTGCGCATACTAGATTGGGGGGACATGATGACTTATAGTCCGCATTCGGGTCACGAACCCGACCAATGACCGCTACTAGCGAGCCCAGTACGACTGGGCTAACCCGATAACAGTTTGGGCTCACGAAGGCCCAAACTCAAAGTTATTTATGGCATACGATATCGGATATCTATTATTTTTGGAGATAAACGTTTGACAACCGACTTAGGCGGGATACGCCGAAGCTTGAGGAACACGAAATCAATAAGGGTTTCGTGTGTATATAAAGGGTATCCCGGCCCTCATTAAAGGTACGATCTACAACCCTAACTCTCAACTAAAACCTTAAAACCGATTACTTACTCTCACGCCGGAGGATAATCGTGGGAGACAATCCCACGATAAGCCTAACGGTGTTTTCTGTTTATTTAGTGCGCAGGTCTCAAGCATCAAGATCCAATTGATACGGGAACCGGAGTCCAAACAAGGAACGACCAACTTTTGTATCAACAGTTATCATTATACTTAATGAATTAATGTTTTTCCACATTAAGTCAATTAAGTCGAATTCAAACACCACCTACGTACATATACGTAAAAGACTTATCCTTCACATAAAACATGAACTATAGAAAACTCATTAGTTTTAAAATAAAGTTAATAACTATGAAAGATCAATAACAAAGTTTTAAAATAAAGTTAGGCTGTCTGCTAACGAGAGCTCATTGAAACTGCCTTTGTTACACGCCTTTACTATCATAACCTGTAAAGCTTCCGCCACTATATGAAAAAAGAAAAGAGAGAGAGGGTCTCCTTACCTTAACCCACGCTTCATCTTCTTTCGAGGCTGAGCCATTAACAAGAACCGACACTGAAGACGATCAAAGACAAGATAAAATCCAGTTCAAACATTTTGGCCCAAAATTCATTTAAGACATAGTGTCCAAAAGGAATTTCCAAAATTTGTCTTCCTTTCAAAAAAGCCGTTTGATTTGGACTAATTAGCTTGTGGATGACATGAATAAGCTTTTCGTTAGGTCGTTGTGTAAAGCCATCCAAAATAAGCTTTTCGTCAACGAGACAACTTCTCTGTAAAGCCATCCAAAATAAGCTTTTCGTCAACGAGGCAACTTCTCTGTCAGGTCGTTGTGTAAAGCCATCAATAATAAGCTTTTCGTCAACGAGGCAAATTCTCCATCTTTTAAGTGGAATTCTTGGGTGCCTCGCAAGGTAAATATTTGCGCTTGACAAGCATCTTTAAATCGCCTCCCTACTAGAGTCAATCTGATGCAGCAAGGAGTTTAACTCCCCTCTACTTTATGTGATTTTTGTAGGTTAGTTGATGAATACATGGATCATTGTTTTGCTCTCGTGCCCTCGTGCCCCAAAGTAAAGAGCCTTTGGGTCAAGATTTGGAGCTGGTGGGGATATCCCTCGTTGTCTAACATTCTCATGGGATCCTTCAGGTTCCTTAAAGACAAATGGGTAAGCAGAGTGTTTCATGGAGTTTGTTTAATGACCCTTTGGCATATATGGAATTGAAGAAACAAAATTAGTCACGTGACATCATCGAATGAGAGGATTGCTTATTGTAATGAAGATATTTTTCCCGTGGTTCAAAGAATTTATTTATTGTGGATTTCGAATAAGGCTTCTAAGTATCGGGTTACATGGAATCGGTGGATTCATTCTCTTGCGGAAATGAGACCTTTTTTTTTTTTTTTTTTTTTTTGGCCTCTCTAGCTAGTAGCCTGTTGTATCTTTTTTCTTTTTGCCCTTAGTGGCTTTAATGTCGTTTCAAAAAAAATAAAGTTAGTAACTATGAAAGTTTTATAACAAAGTGTTCCCATATACCCAAATGGGGTACATTTCTTAAGGGATAACACAAGTGTTGTCGCAAAAAGCCCGCTACACAAACAAGCTACTTTTTTACTTTAACTTTGGGAAACACTTTTAGGACGTAATTCTTTCTTAACTTTTTTTTTCCCACCTAAAACGAAATTTTTTGTGGTCAAATTTCTTCGACCACAAGTGTGCTACCCAAATAAACGTATGCAATTTTTTTTTTTTATGCAAAATAAACATGTTACAAGTTTAAACAATAATATTCCTAGTACTATATAATATAGATTGTGCTAGCCAAATAAACTAAAAAAACCATAAAGAAAAAAATGTGATAGAAAATGAACGGCGCAAAGGAGGATGATGATGATATGTTGGATGTTTGAGGTATGGATGTAATCATAAACTTGCCACCAAACGTGAGATGATCCCAATCATTATTTACTTTTATAACTAATCACATTTTTTAATCATCAATAATCTCCTTAATCCACTCTGTAAACTCATCATTAACTTTTACACTTTTATTACTTTTTTTAGGTAGGTATTTGGGTCCTACATTCATCTTACACTTTTTCTAATAAATACCGGCCTTCATAAAACGACTAATTTAAGAGTGCACGGTGAAGGGATTCAGTGGCATGCCATTGAGGTTTTTTTGTCTAGTGGTGCCGCCATTCTGCACCATCGATAGTGCCATTCGCTCGCCGTTGGGTTTCTCGTCAGGCAATTCACGATCGTCTTTTTTTTTTTTTTTTTAAGTGAGTGGGGTATTTTTGTGTGTGTGTTATATGATCCACTTTTGCGCCAATAATAGTTATAGCTAGAGATGATGTTTTTAGTTATTGAGGTATTATTGAGTGTGTGTTGAGGTGACAATCCAATAATATTAGTAGGTAGATGTTGCACCTAGCTTTCTAAGATTCTGTATGAATATATGAGGGTGGTGGCAGTCATGATCCCATGCCTCACCACCCACTAATAATATCATTCCACCTTATTCATGCCTCTCTAATGCCTCACCATACTTTTTTAGTAGCAACCATGATCCCATGCCTCACCTAATTTTATTTTTTCATTTTTTATATTCACAATTATATCAAACAATTTAATAAAAACATAATATTTCATTAATAATTAAAAGAAAATTACATAAAACTTAGAGAATAACTAGTCATCGAGGTATGCTAAGTCTTGAACCACTACGTGCTCCGTAAGATCATATCGGAGACGGTTATGGATATCTTCGTCGAGTAACTCCTGTGACAGACTCCCGGGTTTTGGTAGTGCTTGAGCTTGCCGTGTCTTCAATGGAATCGTTCACGGCAAAATAGCTTGATAGAGTACTACCGGATAACAATATTTCGGAAGACTCGTCGGGAAAAACTAACTCGTCCTCGGATGAAGACATTTTGTTTAGAGTGTTGTAGTTGATTTGTTTGTGTAAAAAGAATGAGAGTTGGAATAAAATGTGAATTGAAATTGGTTATTATGTGTATATTTATAAAGGGAATTTTTATTTTATATATTTTTTTTAATGAGTAACGGTCCAAATTATAGCCGTGTAACGGCTATTTCTTCCACACGCTCCTCCCTTGCCGATTCGGTAAAATATCCCGAAATCCTCACTTGCCGCTCCATGCCGTCACTGTAGCGGCTGTGTTGCCGCTCGGCATCTCCCCAAACCGCTTGCAAACCGCACCCATTGCCACCCCTGATGCTGAAATGGTTTAGAAAAAATGCATAAAAGACTAATATTTTGTTTGCTAAAAAAGATCATCTTATTCTACTCCAATCTAGTTATTTTTTAAACACTTGTATTAGTTACATGATATGTTGACAAGAAAATATCAATTGTAAATGTAGCTTAGTGTTGAATGTTTGAGATTTTTTGATAGAGATTCATACTCTAAAGGCAGATTGCGTGACTTATTTTTCAATATAATTTATTATACTTGTGATTCTGATTAAATATTAAGAAATTTGAGTAATGGGCACACACAAACATTCTAAATGACAAAACACCTAACCAAAATTTGAGGTACAACACAATGCCAATAAAATAACATATCTTAAGAGTAGACAAATACCAAACTTTATATACTGTCAAAAGACAAATAAAATACTAGGAATATGACCCATTGCCCTTTCTTCCTACTCCAAAGTCCAAAGACAAATTCAATATGAAGAAACAAATTCTCTAAACTATACAAAAATATACAAGACTTGGTATAACATAACATAGATATTTTAATACACATTATACAAGTTTAACTTAAGATAATATGATACTTAATCCCCATAAAAAGGGTAACATTTTTTACCCTTTCTTTTTCTCTAAAACCTCACTAGTTTATAGTTTATACACACATGGATCGTTATCATTCTTTTTCTTTTTCACTTTAAAGCTAAAGATGAAAAGACTAAAAGACCCTCAAGAAAAAATTGGGCTGCTTTTGGAAACATATCAATCAACGGAAATTAACATCACCAACCATGATCCTCCTTAATCTTCTTCTATTCATGCACCACTTTTTGCCCCTAAACATGGGAAAAAGGTGATATGTCGTAAGTAAAAGCAAAAAAATGTGTATCATGCATGTTATGTATTGGCAAAAAATATGATTGTGGCATAAAAACTTGATGTGTTGATATGTAAAATGATTAGTCGTATTACCGCGTAGAGATTTGTAGAGGGGGTCGGGGGTCGGGGTTATAGGAGCGCGTTCTCGGTATAATTCTTAGCTCGAAGATTTACGTCGCGGAGATCTTTCAAATGATGTAAAATTTCTTGAAGAAGTTCCATTCCTTTGTCACCTTTATTCATCGACTTGATGCAATGGTTTAAAAACTCTCTATCGGCTTCTAGAGCTTGTAACCTTGTGTAAAGTTGATCTACTTCCTCTTCCATGTCGATTCGTTTCTTCTCAAGTTCAAATCTTGTGACAGCCGTGTCTTCAAACTTAGCTGAGTAGAATCCATTTTCATATCCGTTTCTTACGGTCACACCATCTTCTTTCGTGTTACTGATTACATCCAAAAGAGGAAGTAATGGTTTCCCCGTTGGTTGTTTTCCGTTGATCCCAAATCCATTTGTAGTACTTTCGGTTATTTGTCCATTGAAACCAAAAGTGTTGATTTCTTCGTAATGATCTTCTATTATACTTATGTTAGCAAAATGTCGATCTTCTTCGTCACTCAATGCAAAAATCTTTTTTTCTAGAACCCTTAGTTGCTCGAGAATCGACACCCTTTCCTCCTCAAAGACCGCTAACGATGATTCTAAATCCAAAACGTTGCCAACGGAGGTGGCTTGACCTTGGATTTCTCGATTACTGTCAAAGGTATTTTCATCTTTTGGCACTTGAACCGAGTCTATCGACAAGCCATCTTCGTCCTCAGAATGACTCCAAGAAATTGAAGATGTCCCGGTCCGCGTGCTCATTCGTGCAACTCTAGTTTTTTCTTTCACCTCATACTCCGACACTTTCTTCCTATACAATTCCAACTCTTTTTCCTTTTTCATCATAAGGTCATTCAAGAGTTGTAAAGCTTCTTGATCATACTCCGATTGCTCTTCCATCATTCTTTGATATTGCAATGCCTCCATTTGCATCGCGGCCTTCTCTTCTTGAAGCCGATTTATCATTGCCATTGTCTCATTAGCCGCCACCATCGAAGCATTTCTCTCTTCCTCCAATTCGGAGTATAAATCTTGTAACGCTTTCCTCTCGGCTTTCAAAGCTAATTTTAGCTTCTCAATTGTGTTCACCAAATCACCACCATCACTTTCACTGATCACACTTCCATCAAAAGAGTCTTCCACCCCTAATTCTCTCGTCTCGATCATCAACCACTTTTTGTGAAGTGGATTGCGACTATGATGCGAAGAGGGTGTTTCCGGAGCTCTCTCTTCCTCAACATCTTCTTCATTTTCGTCTTCTTGAGCTTCTTCAAAATCTAAACAAAGTACAAAAACATAATTCATATAAAAACCTTGAAATTAGCATCCATTTATGTAAATAACTTCTTATAACTAAATTAAAGATTACCAATTTCTAGATTCGGATGAAAAATGTCGTAATTTGTCGAAGGTTCTTCGTATTTGATCTCCTCAAATGAATCCAAAACAGGAATCTCTGTTCCTATGGATACACGGTCTTCTTCATGGACTATAGAAACATTAAACAATCTTAAAACTTACATATATTTTAAACCAAAATTGACAACAAAAAAAAAAAAAAAAAAAAAAAAAAAAAAAAAAAAAAAAAAAAACCTTTAAGATCAAAAGTTCAAAACTTACTTGAATGAAGATCAGAATCACTATCTTGAAAATCTTCAGATTCGATTGATGGAGTCTGAGTTTCTTGACTTATAACGGCTTCTTCGCTACCAAAGTCAATCATATTCTCAACAAGTTTTGACAATTCCTCTGTTTTATGATGAGCAGCATCTACATTTTCTATTGAAATTAAGTTAGCCTTTTGAAAATCACCAAATTCATGATCTTCATCTTCCAAATTATGTCGATTTTCCTCTGTTTTCAAATCGATCAATTCACGAACTTCGTCAAGCTCCTCTGCTTTTGAGTCGTGTAGCTCGAATGGAAACAACTGGTTTCCACTATAATGAATGAAAAACTTAAGATCTTGAGAATGCAAATCTTCCCCTTTTTCAATTTGATCCAAGCCTTTTTCGAACGAATTCAAATGTAAATCCTCTGTGTCGAATTCTTCATCTTTAGTACTATGTTTTTCGCTTTCTATTTCTTGGTTTATTTCAACATAACCCGACTCAAATCGATCATCCATAAACATATTTTCGACACAATCTTCGACATGATTCACTTTCTTGTCATTATCTACAACATCTCCTATAGGATGAACCACAAAACAAGATGATTCATCAACTATTCTCTTATCAAAATTCACTTGGCAACAAGAACATTTTAGCTTCTTTTCTTCATCAATCTGCACCACATCTATTCTTTCCACCTTCGAAAAAACAAAATTCGTCGGTTTCCGACGAAAGCCCGTAACACATGAGGAACAATTCTCACACAAATCATCAAATTCCGCCAGCTTTTTATGATTTGAACAGAACCCAAAACTTGAAATTTCTTTTGAGTGAAATTCACAAAGATGGTAAGAAAATCTATCTATTCGAGCACACGAGAAACAAGGCGGGTTTAAACCGAAAAACTCGGCAAATTTTATGATTAAATAAGAGAACACAGAGTTGAGCAGAAGAAAAAATATAAGCATCCACTCAAGAAATGCATAAATTAAAACAAGTGTGATCTTGTTTGTGTTGTTATGCACCATTGTTGCAAATTTGTTAGCAGCCATTGGTGATTTTTCTAGATGCTCTGTTTTACTCTGTTTTTACTCTGTTTTTGCTCTGTTTTTGTATGATAGTTATTGAGCAAAAAGATTGTAGATTTGAAATAAGGGATTAAAAGGGTGTTGGGATTTGTAAATGTTTTGGCTTAAAATTTGGTTTTTGAGATAGAAGGAAAAGAAGAAAATGGGACAGATAGACAAAGTGATGTTTTTGAAGGTTTTGACAATTTGGAGTCTTGACTGAGTTTTAAGTAACATACTGTATCAAAGAACATGTCTACATGTATTATATTGAGTTTAAGTTTGATACTCTAAATATTTATATTTGTATGTTTCAATAGATTGTTTAGCTTCTTGAAAGGTTTTATAAATACCTTTACTTATAAAAGCTTATTTAAATTCAAATCAAATCATAAAATAAAGTCATTGGAGCAAGATGTTTATTTTGAAAGTACTTAGATTTTGTTTGTTATGCCTAATTGTTACTAGATAAAAATATATACAGTTTGAAATGAATCATTTTCAAAATGCAATGCCTGCTAAATTTACAAATTTTGAGTTCTTGCTACAAGAAGTTTTAGACTTTAGTGGTTTGTCAACATTAGGCTACTCGCAATGGGCTCGGTTGAGCAAGGTTGAGGGGGTCGGTTGTGGTCGGTTATGCCATTGTGGTGAGGAGGGTGATGGTCGGTTGAGGGGAGAGAAGGGTTGAGGAGACAACCGAGTACACAAGCTCAAACACATTATAAATCCAACCGTTTGTAAAAAAAAAAGAAAAAAAAAAACTGTCAGGTCACTCCTGTGGCAACTAGGTCGTCGTCAGATCGTCGGAGAGAGAAAGCTGATGTGACATAGATGAACTAGGTTGCCACTGTGTTCAGCCTTATGCATTTAGGTGTTAAACTATATGGTATATATGTATGTGATTATAAACAAATAGTATGTAGAGAATCAATTTAAAAAACATCAAATACCATGATAAAAATAAAAATAAAAAGCCAGTTAGAAGGATCAATGAACCACAAAATAAGTACGTGGGGCTACACACAAAGGCAAGGTGTGGGGAGCCACTAACAATGCTACATGTTGGACCTAATCATATATGTCTTTTAATTTTTAACATCTTTAAATAAAAGAACTAAGGTAAATTTTCCCTATCACCCTTTTGTAGAAAATAGTAGGGTTTAGAAAATAGTAGGGTTAATGACATGTAATAGCAACGTACTTTTTTATTTGTGTCATTATCATATACGAACTCAAAAAAATACAACAATACTCATCCAACTTTCAAATTTTGTTTCATTATCAACGTTTAAGACTCATCTCTTTGCGTATGATAATGGAAAAAAAATTGAAAGTTGGATGGGTATTGTGGTATTTTTTTTAAAGTTCGTATATGATATTTGAACAAATGAGAAAGTACGTATCTGATAATGAAACAAAATTTGAAAGTTGGATGGGTATTGTGGTATTTTTTTGGGTTCGTATCTGATAATGACACAAATGAGAAAGTACGTTGCTATTACATGCCATTAACCCAAAATAGTATTAAAGATCTTGTTACTTGCTATGTTTTAAAAACGGGTTTTTAATTGACTCGAACAAACTACCGTTTACGGTTCAATCAGTTTAATCGACGATTCAACAGTTTTTTTCCTCAAAACCGGCTTCCGATTCCCCAATCAGTTCAACCGACCAGGTGAATCCGGGTTTTAAAACACTGATTACTTGTTAGTTAGAAACATAAACAAGTTAAATTGAATAATGTCTTGCATCATGTTAAAAGTGTGTTGTTTTTTCTTCATACATATTTTATGCCAAAACCATTTTCGGTTATTGATGCATCACTGTCTGTTGGTTTATTGAGTTGTATATACTACTAGAAAATATTTGAACAAAATTGTTAAAAATAATATAAACAAGTCAAAATGACGTAAACTGGACATGACTCGTTATCACAAATTTCATGACTCGCATTTTTATATATTAGAACTAAATATACTATCTAAAAAAGTAAAATATGATAAAATGAATACAACTTAATATTTTTACAAATTCAGTTAATATTATTTTTCAACCATTTGTGCAGCAATTGTTCTTTGTAAATGGTCAAGAACATGATAAAGTTGCGTATAACAAAATTTTAGAAACTACTTTTAAACCACACTTAATGAATTCTTCCATAAACCTTCCTGTGTTTGTGTATCTCGAGCCTCCTTCCCCGCTAGACACGTCCCAGCTTGCAAACCATCCCCACTCTCCATGCTCTTCCCGTCTCGCATCTCCTATTCTCCTTTCCCAAACACCAATCCTGGTGCTCTACAGAGTGACTTTGGTGTGAAAATTGAGATGATATGACTTGACATAAAAAATACTGTAGTGTTTTACCATGCTATGATACCTTGTGCTTTAAAAGCAGAATAAATCCAGTGTTGAACATGGGGGATGTAATGGGAGGTAATTGACCACCTAGTGGTGGCACCACCACGCCATCCCCATTACATACGTCTCCCAACCGTGCGCTAACCACCATTTCGTGTACCGTTGGTGGTGCAGACCACCGAACCGTTTGACATCTTTTTTTTTGTGAGGTATATTGCGGGGTATATTTGTATAAAGTATGATTTTTTTTATTTGTTCGTTTGGCTGTCACTACTAAAACTGTTTGGTGATGTGTTGAATGATGATGTGGCGCTAACATCTGGGTGATGAATTTAGTGACCGTTACTAATGATAAACAAAATATTGAGAAATCAGTCGGATTAGCGGTATTCTTTAGCTCTTCATATACCAAAATGCCAAGCGCTTATCTTCAGTTATTTACTTTTTGAGGATGTTAAGATTACGATTTTGTGTCCATATAAGTATATAACCATGGTATATGCAAAAAAGGATCGACAGCATCTCTTCAAACCAAAATGTCATATGACCTGATGACCACTTAATTCATGTAATAATGTAGCCCTTAACCATGTGTTTGTCTTGTACATAGTTATTTAATTAATGGAACATAGCCCTTGATACAAATACCTGCACTTATGATATTTTTTATACCAAATTATGAACCATACATATATAAAATTGCAATTTTAAAAAATATTGTAGTTCTTAAACTTGCAGAAATCACGTCTGAATACCACATTTTAGAGATCTGTGTCCCATGCATTAGGCCGTATACATACAGATTGCTTGTATCGGCAAGTATGCTCGTCAATGGCATTATTTGGCTGATGCGAAGTCAAACGAGGGCTTACATGAAAACTCGGTTTAGGACATAGATGAATGGCACTAGTCGCCACATTGTTTGATTATCATATTAGTTATGCAGTTTCAAATAAAACATGCCAAGGATTTAAAGAAAAATTACCATATTATACATGCCACATAAATGTCCATAAAACTTCATGCCTAACCAACAACCATAAAGATTTAAAACATTGAGATAAAAAAAAGAAAAAATTACACGTTTGGTCCCTATGGTTTGCCCAATATAACAACTTTAGTCCCTAAGTCACTTTTATTACACCACAAGTATCTAATTTTGAAACTATGCACACTTTTGGTCCCTATTTTGGATGGGCGTTAGTTAAGTCCGTTAAGTATTTTGCGTTGTTAGTCCTTCGTTAATAATTTTTGCACCGTGAGTCCTTAAAGTTATTTGCATAAATCGTCCTTGTGGTTAGCCCGGTCAACGGGTCGGTCAACGCCACGTGTCACCACCTGAGTGGCGCCACGTGGCATCGGGTCGGGTCGGTCAACGGGTCAAGTCGGGTCGGTCAACGGGTCGGGTCGGGTCGCCACGTGGACCAATGAGGTGGTGCCACGTGGCATTGGTAAAATATACACACATATTGTCACGCATGGGATTCGAACTCGGGTCTTTTGTGTGGGAAGCATAGCTTTGCCCAACTGGGCTAAGCATAGCTTCAAGTATATCTCTCTAAATTTAATACATAACCATTAGTATTTAAGAGCCCAATTCAATAATATAAAAAGGTTCAATTTAGTTTTTGGTCTATTAATTTACGGAGTTATATGGACCGTAAAAAAATAAATAAATATACCGTCGGACTCGTTTTTTCGTGCTCTTTCCAATGGTATGCTCGGGGAATTTTTTTGACTTCAAACGAACCTCGAAAAATGCGAAAAAATTCGTTTTTTCTTTGTTTTAGCATTTTTCGAGGTCCAAACCAAGTCGAAAAAATTCACCGAGCATACCGTCGGACTCGTTTTTTCGTGCTCTTTCCAATGGTATGCTCGGAGAATTTTTTTGACTTCGTTTGGACCTCGAAAAATGCGAAAATCACCATTTTTTCTTTGTTTTTGCATTTTTCGAGGTCCAAACCCAGTCGAAAAAATTCACCGAGCATACCGTCGGACTCGTTTTTTCGTGCTCTTTCCAATGGTATGCTCGGGGAATTTTTTTGACTTCAAACGAACCTCGAAAAATGCGAAAAAATTCGTTTTTTCTTTGTTTTAGCATTTTTCGAGGTCCAAACCAAGTCGAAAAATTTCACCGAGCATACCGTCGGACTCGTTTTTTCGTGCTCTTTCCAATGGTATGCTCGGGGAATTTTTTTGACTTCGTTTGGACCTCGAAAAATGCGAAAATCACCATTTTTTCTTTGTTTTTGCATTTTTTGAGGTCCAAACCAAGTCGAAAAAATTCACTGAGCATACCATTGGAAAGAGCACGAAAAAACGAGTCCGACGGTATGCTCGGTGAATTTTTTCGACTGGGTTTGGACCTCGAAAAATGCAAAAACAAAGAAAAAATGGTGATTTTCGCATTTTTCGAGGTCCAAACGAAGTCAAAAAAATTCCCCGAGCATACCATTGGAAAGAGCACGAAAAAACGAGTCCGACGGTATGCTCGGTGAATTTTTTCGACTTGGTTTGGACCTCGAAAAATGCTAAAACAAAGAAAAAACGAATTTTTTCGCATTTTTCGAGGTTCGTTTGAAGTCAAAAAAATTCCCCGAGCATACCATTGGAAAGAGCACGAAAAAACGAGTCCGACGGTATATTTATTTATTTTTTTACGGTCCATATAACTCCGTAAATTAATAGACCAAAAACTAAATTGAACCTTTTTATATTATTGAATTGGGCTCTTAAATACTAAGGGTTATGTATTAAATTTAGAGAGATATACTTGAAGCTATGCTTAGCCCAGTTGGGCAAAGCTATGCTTCCCACACAAAAGACCCGAGTTCGAATCCCATGCGTGACAATTTGTGTGTATATTTTACCAATGCCACGTGGCACCACCTCATTGGTCCACGTGGCGACCCGACCCGACCCGTTGACCGACCCGACTTGACCCGTTGACCGACCCGACCCGATGCCACGTGGCACCACTCAGGTGGTGACACGTGGCGTTGACCGACCCGTTGACCGGGCTAACCACAAGGACGATTTATGCAAATAACTTTAAGGACTAACGGTGCAAAAATTATTAACGAAGGACTAACAACGCAAAATACTTAACGGACTTAACTAACGCCCATCCAAAATAGGGACCAAAAGTGTGCATAGTTTCAAAATTAGATACTTGTGGTGTAATAAAAGTGACTTAGGGACTAAAGTTGTTATATTGGGCAAACCATAGGGACCAAACGTGTAATTTTTTCTAAAAAAAATTAAAAATAAAAAATTAAAAAAATAAAAAATTGTTAGCCAAATCTCTTAAGGAGTTAACATAAAATTTCAACAAATCAAAAGAATATGAAGAAGATGACAATGTTAAACAAAACACAAATCTGAAGGTGAAACTAGACTCTCCACGTACTCGATGCCATCTCTTTTCCAGAATGAATTGTATACATCATATTTTTCAGCAAAATTTAGCTTTTTATGTGAAGCATTTGATGTGCAGTAGATAACGAGTTGGTGGTAGTGATTCAAAAACAAGATTTTTCCACTATCCAAAATACAAATCGGGATTAACTTGGTAGAATAATTACCTTCTACACGTAATGTGAATGACCATCTTATCGTCCATGAGTTTTCTACACCTTGTTCCTTCATCACCCACACATCGAATCCCATATGATCACCACGCTCATTGATCATGTGAAGGCACCCATTCATCGTACCTAAAGGAGTATTATCCTTAATAAACTGATCGGGTAGATTTATCTTCGTAAGTACCATGTCTTTAACATTGAGAGCTACAATCGCCAATTTATCAATTTTTGAATATCCAATCCAATACAAAAATCCATTCAAAAATTTACCGGCCGCTTGTCGTGAACAAAACTTAATATTTCGAATGTTAGTGTGTTGAATATTCTCCCATGAATTCTTTTTAAAACTGAAGACATCACAATTATCATGAATGTAACAATAATATCCGCTTCTAAATCTAACAATCTTTAAGTCATCAGTGGTTGTGTCATAGCCAAATCCAAATGTGTATGCCGACCTATTGTCTATAACTGCAGGGAAAGGTGAATCGGGTAATATCTTAGACACACGAGTAACCGGATTGTATAGGATAAGTCGATGATGTACATAATACTTATCAATATGAGTATTATTAACAAGCAATAGTACTATACCATTGAATGTTCCCAATATGTCGACGGGTCCACAAAGACTACTAACCTGGACTATTGAATTTGTCGTGTCATCTATAGTAAATAGACGTCTTTTGTGAGAGAAAAGGATCATTCGACCCATATGTGATCTTAACTTCATAAGGTAAGGATCTTTAATCAGATGGTTCCAATATTTTGATACACATTGGAATCGTAGTATAGACTTTAAAGGAAGTCGAGCAAGTATATTGTAGAGAATATGATCAGATATATGGACATCCGCCATAGGTTGTTTGGAGAATTTGGAAGAGACGGGTATATGAAGGAGAAATAAGAAACCCTAAGTACAAAAATATTGAATTTAAATACTGAATATATTTTTGGGAGGTGGTAAATTCACGGCTCCACTTTATTGATCCACATTTATACCCTTCTAGTTTGTTTACTTAATTTTTGTACACTCTTCTTCCGTTATTTTTGTACCCACCAAGTGTCACATAATCAATACCCCCGACCCCGTGCCTCACAGCCTCTTTGTCTCGAGTAACATTGTAGTCAAGCTAATAGGTATTTGAATGAACTACTTACTGAAGAAACTTGCACTACAAGAAAAAATGCCTATAATGACCAATATTTAGTGCCTTTTTTTTTTTTTTTTTTTTTAAGCAAAATGGTGACCATCACCCCTCCATATAAAGGAGGGTTTGTTCAAATCACTCCTCCCCAAAATTCTATAAAAATGACACCTGGCATTTATTTCTCCCAAAACTCCTTGCACCGTCCGATCAAAAGTATTCCCGCCCACAGTGTATTCCACGAACCGTTTCCCCCAAATCACTCCTAATCCTCATTAAAACCGAAATCAATCACATTAAAGGCTTTGACCTAATTATTCATATCAAATCACAAATCTGTTACATTCACAAATCTGTTACCAAAATTGTTCATATCAAATCACAATCATATAAACCTAATTATGTACAATTCCCCTAAAATCAAATCCCCCAATAGTTGGTAAGATAGGTTCTACTGGATTGGTAAGATTTATCATTTTTGTCATTCTTTCATTTTTTAATGTTTTTAATTTTATTAATCTTGGAGGTTTTCAATAACCTTTATGTTTTCTTGAATATAGGATTGAATTCGTGTATCACTGAATCATCTAATGGAGGTAATTTATCATTTTAATCAAGAATTAGTTAAGAGTTTGTATTGATTGCATCAGGGTTCCAATTTGTATGATTTTGATTTGGAATTTGTTGAGAAAAATATTAGGTACCATGTATTTGATGAAATTTCTCTTAGAGAGAAGTTTGTAGAATTTATTGGAATTTGTTAAGTATGAGTAAAAGTAGATAATGTTATGATTCAGGCAAAAAGGATATAAGTGATGATGATACAGCAGAAAACTATATAAGTGATAAATAAATTGAACCTACATGACTTGAAAGATGATGTGAAATGATCAAATTAAGCTCAATGTGTCAAAAGTGCATAATGTGTCGAAAGGCTTTTTTGCTAATAGTTTTCCCAATCATTTAAGATTTATTTAAAAGTGTGGTAATTGGTAATTTGTGATTATCATTTTGACTAAGTTGCACCGTTTCGATCATGGAATAGGATATTAGCTGCATTTGATGTTTTAGCGTCTTGCATTCTTACAATTTTGTGAAAATGTACTTTATATATTAGTAGAAACAACAAAAATGTACTTCATATTCATATTCATATTCATCATCAATTGTTTTTATATAATTATTGTTTTTTCGTTTTAATTCCAGTCATTGCTTATGTATGACGATGTTTTTGAATAATACTCTTTTGTATGCATTTTAGTGGCAGTGGGTCTCCTAGCATGTCTTCAGAGGAAGTTGCTATAAATGACTTACTAAAAAGGGTAATGGCGAAGGAGAGTGCAGTTGTCCATGTAAGTATACAGAAAAAAATAATTATAATCTTTTACCATGTGGATTTTTGAAGCCTATTATTTTAACTCATACAGCGTTTGTCATGGAAAAGCTTAATAAATACACATAATATATGCAGGACAGTAACTCACCGAGTACAATATTTGTAAGACACTGTGGATACACATCATCTGTAAAGATTGTTGGGGACATCAATGCAGCAAAGTTTATGTCACACGAAATAGTGATTGATGATGATCCTGAAGGTGGAGCCAATGCCCTCAACATTAATAGGTATATATACCTTTGATCTATATACATGTAATAACAGTATGAGGCCATTTCTAAGTTTTGTGAATTGTATTTTTGCACCAAATGACAATTAGATGATACCGGTAAATTATTAATTCAGGAAAGTTTGTAAAATATGTAGATAGCTATTGTGTTTTGATTAAAATCATGTGTTCGAGATTCTTTATAAAGCTGCCTATTGTGTTTTTTTATTAAAATCCTTAGCTAACATCTTTATACGAATTTGTGTTATGGGATGTTATGATTTGTGTTTCTGATGTGAGCATGTGATAGTAAATAGTAATCGTTCATGTTGGTTTGATGATATAGAGTATAGAGTGGCTGGTGACCAACTCCTCATAGGAAATCTGAAAGGCGGCCCGGTTTTGATGAAATTGTGAAAACGTGTGGAGGAAGAAGCCAAGTTTGTTTATAATCGACTAAGGATCAGCTTTTGAAGTAATCAGGTTAGTAGTTCCTTATTCAATAACATTAACGAAAAAAAGGCTAAGGTTGGTTTATAATCGACTAAGGATCAGCTTTTTTTACCATCACTAAAGCATGTATTTTACTTCATCAGTAACGAAAAAAAGAGTAGAGGTCTTTCGTTTAAAGAAAGTTCTCCATCTGTACCAAAATAAGTCTAAACTTTTTCTATTTGTTAGCTAACTATCGATTGTATGCATAGAGGAAATTAAGTGGTAGTGTAAAGGGTCAAAATGGATAACTGGGCTGGACTGACCCAACAAAACTATCTTATTTCTGTAAATAGCTAATTCCATTTTTTAAAAATATGATTGAAAACATTTTCTGCAATTTATGACCCGTTTAACTCAGCTAATGAAACATGTTTAACCGGTTATGAATCAAGTACAAGAGAAAAAATGGATCAGAAAGGAAAGAGAAAGAAAAATAAGGAAGAAGATCAACAATACTGAAAAGGATATTGACGTGGGCGTAGAAAATGCAGAAGAGAAGCACATCACAGAAGCGCCTAATTAGTGGTCATAATGATGTAAGCAACCAACTACTGATAAAGGGGTGTTTGGGTTTGTGTTTGTAAAATAAGCTTTTGACTAAATAAATGATGGTGTATGTGTATACAGGTTTTGGAATTAGTTGGAAACTCAGCGAGAGACAATAAGAAGACAAGAATTATCCCAAGGCATGTTCTATTGGCAAATGATGACGAGGTTGGAAAGTTGTTATCTGGAGTGGTAATAATTTGACTGCGACGAGGTTGGAAAGTAGTGATGGTATGATCTCTTATTTCACATTGTACATAGCTGGTATTAAAAATGTTGACATTTGTATATTTCGGGTAGATGTGGCAAAATGGTTGGGTCAAGGAGGCCGGCAAAAGAGCCAGTATAGGTTGGGTTGGTTCGGCCCAAAATAGTTTTTGTCCAAAGTTGTAAACTATAACAATTAGTGTGCCAAATAGAATTCAACCCGTTTTGTTTTTAGATACATGATCTCATTTCAGTTCACTTATGTGATTGCTTTTTTGGGCGTGCTTAGTTGCTAATGTCCGTTTGTACTTGGTCATGTTGTCATGCTGTCTTGCATTTGTCATGGTTCAGGGAAGCCGAGTTGATGACAAGGAAGAATCTCTGTACCAATGCGGAGAAGTTTGAGTTCCAGGATAAAGTATCTTGGCTTATGCACATCCTTATCAACTCTCTTTACAGCAACAAGGATATTTTCTTGAGAGAATTAATCTCCAATGCACCTGATGTAAGTTTCTTATTTTCATAAACCTAGGTTCGTAATTGATGTTTTATTTGCTTATTTTTTTTACTTTAGAGGTGGTGCGATGAGTGGGTTGTGCCGGTTGGGTAACATGTCAAAAGGGGGTTGGGTCACAATGGGTCATTTGGATTTTTTTTCCTTGACAAAACTAAGATAATGAGATCTCATATTATAATTTGTTTTTCGTAGGCCGTCGTTACAATGTATAATTTCCAGCAATACTACTGCATCTCGCCTCCTGGATGGACCTTAGGTTGGACATAGGCTAAGAGAAAGGTGATATGGAGCATGAGGAGAATGTTGAACATATAGAAGTTCATCACCACATTACTGCAAGAACACCCCAATGGTTGTTGATTTACTACTCGGAACACCTTACAATCAGCAGTTTGGAAATTGGTGCAACGGACGTGTTATCAACCCATGAGCCCAAAGCTCATTCCAAGTTGTTGTTGGTGCAGCTGGAAACCCTAAAATCGTTCCATCTGGATGTATAGTAACCCTAGCTATGAGTAAGTATTACTAAAATTACTTCTAATCTATATAACTCTATTAATTTTAAAAGATTCTAACTCCCTAAACCTGATTCGGTTGGTGCACGTGGGATGCTTTTTATGCTAGAATGACTTTGCTAATTTAGTGAAGTCTCAAGGCTGGAATTGGCCAGATATTGTTTTGGGGCATTCCATGGGTGGTGGCCAATACGTCATGAGTAGTGCCCGTGGTGACAATGGTAGTTAAGCAAAGTTGCCCAAACAGGTACTTCTATTGAATTTTTTTTATGTAGCCCGTATAACTTTTTTATGCTATCAAATAGTGATCCCATAGAAACATGTTTTATTTACTGATCACATAAACAATGGCCGTAAGTACATGTACAGCTACGATATCATTCATTTACAGAGAATACTGGTGCAAACACTTTAATTTGTTTTGTGTGTTTGGTCATGATTGAGATGCAATTATATTTATTGTTGTGGTTGTTTGTAACAGCAAGTCGCCCACCAGGCCACTACCAGCCTATCCTGGATGAATACCATCTCAACCATCAACTTTGTCGTTCAAAGTGCTCATTGCAAAATTAATACTTTTATCAGGTGAGTTACGTTAGGTTATGATATGTATGTTTGCCTAAAGACATGTATGTGACTGTGTGTATGTATATGGACTTGCTGTTTATACATCTTCTTCATGATCTATTGACCCAAAAAATGTAATTGCCTTGAGGTTTAGGTGTTCATGGTTAGCCTTGCATTTATGGTATATATTTTTGACAAAAATATATGATTATATTCTACTTTCAACGAGCCAAAGTGGGCAGCGAAGTGTATTAATTTATTTACATGAATAGAAATATATCCTTATTTCTTGCAGAATTTTGGAGTTGACCAAATCATAGCAACACATGAAGAATTCGAAAAGAGTATATGAGTCCAGTCACCTCAAATCTCAACAATAGACCTCAAATGCGGTATTCTTTAATAGAATGGGAACTCTTTTAGACTTTCAGGTTCATTCTTATATGAGCTGTGATGTTTTAGGTGACGATTAAATTAATAAGTGTTTTTATTTGCCCCTTCTTAACTGTCATATGTCATGTGTTTGTTTATATGAAATTAGAAAACAACTGTTAGTATTTACCCAATATTTCAGTCCCATTTACAATAGACTGATTCACATTTGCTGCTAATTGTAAATTAAAGGAATTATTGAATTCTATATGTTCTTGCAGATGTTGGGAGGGGTGTCGACCCATGAGGTAGAGGAGGTGTGCTTGCTCGCTTTTTCAGTAAATGGTTATCTACTTGCAGAAATACACTTATTCTCAAGCATAATAAGCACCTATAATATACATTGACAAATTAGTCTTGGACAGGTATCCTTTTTCTGTTATTTCCTTTTTGGTTTTTTCGCTGTTGTGTATCTGTAACTGATTTGATGTGTTTATGTTTCAATTTTTGTGTGAAGCCGCTAAACTAATACAAATCCAGCTGCTACGTTATGCAATTAGCGGATTAGATAAAGGCATGTTACAAGTTTTGAAACACCCATGATTGATTTATCAACGAAAAAACAAAGAAAATAACCTACCCGATACCCTAATAATATTATGTGGTTTCTAATAATCTGTGAAAAAAATGAAAACTTTACTGTTATTACTTGATATAATTTATGTGTTCGTGTTAATTTTATAATAAATGCTTACCAATTCAGATGCGATGATGGTATGGTGTGCTTACTGGCATATTGCCTGGTCTTTTTCAGGCCAACTCCATCATACTTGCAATATTTGTAAAAGTAAATCAGGAAATTGCATAACGAGCCATGATATGGAAACTCAGCACGTGGGACCAACAACATGTGACCCATCAACATGCAAGCAGAGGTAAGTTTTATGTTAAAAACATCGTGATAGAAGTCACCAAATGTGCAAATGGGGCGAGAGGCCAAAATCAGTATTCTGTAAAAGAAATCAGGGTAGGCTCTCCATTTTTGAAAAAATAAACATGGTCAACGTACCATGTTATCATTCATATTCCATTCAATGAAATTTTGTTCTCAGGGTTAACTCCTTTTTTTTGCAAGTAAAAGCCATTTTATCATTCTTTTTCTAGAAAGTTAGTCCTATTTTGGGTGCAAGAAATTATGTTCCTGAAAATATAATCCGACTTAAGTTCAGTACGTTGTTATGCATTCTGCCTAATATTATTGTAAACTTTCTTTCTCAGCGGAGTCAATTGAAACTGCTCACGGATATGTGGCTCCGCCCTTGACTAATGGAATTGCAAGAAGACATTCAACGGATAAATGCAAATGGGAAGTGTACAGGTGGACAAAGTAAGAAGAACACTAAATATGACAGTAGGCTTAACTCTTTTTGAATAGCTATGTTTTAAGGATACTAATATGACAACCTCATTTTACCCATTTACTCATTTGACTGGTACCTTATGGATCAAAGCACGCATGTCAAACACATAATGACAGATTTAGTGGCTTTAGTAGCACCATTATAGTAACTTGCTAACTCTGCTAAATGGGGTGTGTGTGCATGTGATCATGTTGTAGGTGAGCCGATTACACTGCGTTTACCAAGTGGCCTAATGGTCATATAACATGATACATTGAACATGTGGCAAGATCTGAACGAATTCTGCTTTCATTTCCCACCCCGCAACCAATATTTAAGTTCATCTCCAGCCCACTTGCAATGTCTTTAAGGTATGTATGTATTTAAGATTATTTGTTTCCCTTTTTTTGCTCCCAAATTTGTTATCTGAAACTATTTTTTGGTTTATTTCTGTTAAAAGTTAGACCATATGTTTGAAGCCACGCTCTAATACGGCATTCTTTTCATTATTTTTGCCTATTTTCATTCTCTTTTTTTTTGGTTTTAATAGTCTAAGATACGAAACAAAAATCACCGAGTTTCATCGATATTCAAAAATTGGTATTGGTGGGGAACTGTTGTAGTCTTAATTAACTTGCTTTCTTTAGTTGGTACTTGGTTTCTTTTTGATAATCTTATAAGATTGTAAATAAAGAGGTCTAAAGATTTTCTTTTGTACTATAAGTAGGTGATGTAACCCAATAGTCAGAATTTAAGATTAAACTTCTTATGCAACTTCTTTGTGATTTTGGCCATAAAATTTTGTAATGAAAAAAGCGCAACTAATTTTGAAATTCAACAGTTTTGACAGGTTTAAAAGAAAGAACCAACGAGATGGGTACTCTTTTGGAAAATATACCTAAAAAGGCGTTCTACTCAAGCATACAAGTAGTACCTAACTGAAAGCGAGAAGCTACTAAAGGAAATATTGATCAAAGGTCAAATGTTTTTAAGCACAACTCAAACTCTTTTAAAGCTCAATATACCCTTCGGTTTTCTTCATTCGAATGAGCATAATCATTATAGACACGAAACTGAGCTGGAACTTGATTGCGGGTACAAAATTTTACAACTAAAAGCAACACATGTCACGGTAAATTACCTTTAGAGCTTTTTTTACATTGTTGGTACAAGATATAAATGATGGTTTGGGTCTTACTGATTCTTTGGAACGTGTTGTTATAGATGTCAATGAAACATGGGGGAAGGATTATGTGTCCCCAAGAATTTGCAAGCAAACAAATGATATAAACGGCTATCGTGCGAAGGTATTTTTAATCAATAAATTTGCATGTATATGAATGCTTGCTTTCTAGGTACGTTGCTGCCCTATGAAGTTGCAGTATGCATTAGGTAATCTAAATTATACTAATTGTTTACATTTTGCATTGCATAGATAGCATCACTTGCCGTTATTAGCTAATTCTACTTGGAGCTGTTCATTTTAACGTTTTGTCTTCTTTAATCACTTTGCACAGCCACTATGTAAACTCATATGCATATAAATAGTTCCTTTATAAGTATGATAACAGTTGTGATTACATACTTTAATCTATACTACTTACTTGCAATATGTTCTTGGAATACGTGTCTCTGGGAACCTACAGAATCATATAACCAATTTCCAAAGGGATGGTGCATGTTTACGTTCCTTGGCCCTAGGTAAATTTTGGTTTTGACTCATATTGTTGACAGCTAAATTCAGTTATAATTTTGCACTGAATTGTTTTTTTTTAATGATTATATCTGTTGTTACATAGTTTTATACCTACAATAGGATCATCGACAGGAAGTTACAGAAGCATGAGGCATGGCTTCGAAAACGCCATTAATGGTATTTCTTTTGGTTGGTATTTATCTGATAATGGCTGGGTAATAGAGCGAATGGGGTGTTTCGAAAAGGATTATTTGTTTGCTCTACACTGATGTATCTTTTCAGGTTAGTAACCCATAAACAGTAGACACTTGATCCTATCTTGATCACTTCTATGCCTGTTTGTGAACGACATATGTTTTTTTTTTTTGTGATCTTCCTTTTGGTATTAACATTATAGAGCGCCGTTGAGAAGATTGAATCAATGGCCGGTAGCATTGTCTTTGGCTGCGCTCTTGCTTACTCACTATTCTAGAGATGGATATTTTTATCTGTCGAGTTCGATTCTATATACTTTTGGGGAATTCAGTGGAGTCGAGTCGCTGATAAGACTTGAGAGCTTTTGCATTGTATTTGGAGTAGTTGTATACATTCCTTTTCGGAGATGCAGTTTATTGTAATTTTATTTGTGATATTCATCTGATGACTTATTACTATTTCTACTATTATATTTGTCTTATACTCCTATTTTTTGTGATCATTTTTTCTTGGTAAGCCTAATTTTCTTTTTACGAGTATGACTCGCTTAATTTTTTAATTTTTAATTTTTTTATTTTTATTTTTTTATTTTGAACATTATATTAAGTTCGATGATATCTTAAAAACTATTCTACTAATTTTTATCTTAGAAGATTTCTTGAAGCTAGCCGCCCAGCGGGCGGGCCTGCGGCTAGTATAGTATATGGACATTAATATTTGGTCATCCGTAAACAATTAGTGTCTAAGGCAAAAGTGGTCACTAATTTCGTCACTAAACATATACGATTATTCGGTATAAAAAAGTGATGAACATTACTGGTTACTAAGTTTTTAAAAGGTTAATGGCGAAAAATGTTTATTTAAGCTTATATGTGGCTTATTAGCTTGTTTGTGTTTCGGCTTATCTATACTACTTATTATGCACGAAGGCACCTCACTCTTAATTTTAAGACGTACAAGAAATTAAGCATTGTTTACAACACTTTAATGCACCCAATTTTCAGAATTACAACAAAGTAAGCATATTGTACAACAAAATAAAGCGTGGTGTCATTTTAAGACCAAAATTCTATCAAACAACATTAATGCTATTAAAAACACCCCTTCACAGAAAATTACAACTATTTAAGCACAATGTACAAATAGCTGCAACCAATTTTTAGATTTACAACAAAATAAGCATAGTGTACAACAAAATAAGCATGATGTAATTTTCAGACTTACAATATTAATACTATTAAAGTGGTCAATGTTATTAATGACTATAATGACTACTATTACAAGAAAATAAACATAGTGTACAACACTTTAATGCACATAATTTTCAGACGTACAAGACAAGAAACATAGTGTACAACAAAAAACTACATTAATGCTATTTAATGTAGTCAATTATTTAACTGGTCATTAAATACAATTAATAAAGTTATTAAAACACCCTTTACATGAGAAATACAAATTATCAAGCATATTGTACAACCAAATAAAACACAATTCCTGCATTAAATTTCACTACTACAAATAATAAAGCACATTATACAAAAATTCAAGCCTGAATGGGCAACAGGCCAAATGGGCTTGAGCCCGAACGGGCGCGGACCAAACGGGCTCGAGCCCAAGTAGACACGGGCCAACGGGTTCGAGCCCGAATGGGCACGGGCTATACAAAATTCTTGATATCCGTAAATTTACTGTTAAAAAAAATATAATAAACTAAAATACATTATTTATCGAAAATTTTTATTTCAAGGTAACGCCGCTGCAACGCTCGGGTACCCTGCTAGTATTTCATAAGCCATAAATTTTCAGGTTATTTTGAGACTTGTGGGCTTATGTATATAAGTTTATTATAAAACAATAAACTTATATAAGCTTATAAGTCTTAAAATAAGTCAAAATTGGGGCTTATAAAATATAAGTCGAAGTCAAATAAGCTCGCAAGCACATATATAAGCTTAAACAAAAGAGGCGATTCTCATTTTTGTTTGCAAACTCATTGTACAAGTAATCAAAGTAGGGTGTAATGCGGTAGTTAGAGTGTCCCAATCAAAAAGTGAATGTGTGCAAATCAAATCTCATTAAACGAATAATAATTCTTATTTTTATATAAGCCAAACACAAATAATAATTCTTTTTTTTCCAATTTATTCTACACTTATTTATAAATTATTCATATCCTTTTTATGAAAAGTAATCCCTTTTCTAAACTAACAGTACCAAAATATGATAAACCCAAAACAACCTTCTTCTACTTCACATCCATATCGATCTGTACCAAAATATGATAATCCATATCGTTCACTACTAGAAAAAATGCCATTAGCAACAATTATTTTAATAACAATAGAGAATCGTTGCTAAATTAAGCATTTAGCATCTAATTTTAACAACAAAATTGTTAACAGAGTTGCTATTTTTTTAGCAACAAAAAAATTAGTTAGTATCTATACTAATATATAAAGCATTTAAGCCATTCCCTAAATAGAAAGGCTTAAAAATTCAGCCTAAACACTTGCTAATTAAGGATATTTTAATAGCTTGTTGCATACACACAAATAAACATTACATTTAAAAAATTAAATGTATTAAATTCGTCAACTTGTAACCACCCTATAACTTAATAGATCCCATTTAAACCATCTATAAACTTGTAGCAACCCATTTAAAGAGTCATTAATAAACCAAGCAAATATCAAATAAAATACTCAAACACCAAAATTTCCATCCCATCTCATCTCACATAATCTCCGCAACACACCATCCAACCACCATCTAGCCACCATCCGACCGCAACCATGAGCCGAGCACCAAGAAGAGCCAACCACTGCCACCATGAGCATACCACCATGCACACCATCCGACCACTACCACTACCACGAGCCAACCACCATGGTTTTTGAGGTTTTGTGTAAAGTTATTGTTAGAAAAAAACATATAAATGAAAAACATTTACTCGTCACAAAATTTAGTCACAGGGTACCCGCCGTCGCATTGCGCGGGTACCCTGCTAGTTTTTAACAAATGACCATAAATATTTGTTGCTAATTTAGCAACGACTAAGCAATTTCGTTGCATACTAAAATTAGCACCGGCTGAATTAGCAACTAGCATCAATTGATGCTAATTCGGCTAGTGTTAATTTGAAAATGCAACAAAATTGCTTAGTGGTTGCTAAATTAGCAACAAATATTTATGATCTTTTTTAGAAGTACCAACTAATTTTTTTTGTTGCTAAAAAAATTGCAACCTTGTTAACAATTTTGTTGCTAAAATTAGATGTTAAATGCATAATTTAGCAACGATTTCTTTATTGTTGTTAAAATAATTATTGCTAATGGCATTTTTTCTAGTAGTGTTTCTTCACATCGTTCACACTCAATTCATGATTCAATTTAATTCAGTTTAATTCCATTCAATTCACGATTTAACGTTTTGTGCCCTAATAATCTCAAAACACGTTTTGTGCCTAATAACCGATTGAGTTTAGTTAGATCGATTGAGGTGTTTTATGAAGTGTTTAGTTAGATTCGTGAAGCCGAGGTAGCTTATTCGTGAAGCTAAGGTAGCTTACTGGTGAGATCCTTGATCGATTCGTGAAGCTCAGGCGTTTAGTTAGATTCGTGAAGCTGAGGCGTTCAGTTGTTGCTGTTGCTGAGGTAGCTTATTCGTTCAACTCTTAAATCTAAATGTTCAGTAGTTTGTTAAAGTATAACAATAAGTTCGCGTTTAGGATTGCTTATGTTATGTGGCTTAGCATAAATGACATGTATATGAGTGTGACGTGTATATCAGTTTCCTTTTCAATTACTCATTTATATTTGGTATAGTTATGTGGTATGTATATCAGTGTTTATTGAGCTTAAGTATTCATAGTATGTGATTAATTTGTTGAAGTAAGAGATTGTGTTTGTTTCTATGTGCACTTTTAGAATCGATTTTTGTTTAGGACACCTTATTTAAACTAATTAAGAGTACATTGATAGTGTTTATGAATTGGTATGGTTACATAACTAGTCGTATTTGTATATAATACTAATGGCTTAGCATAACTAGAAATTTTGAAAATATGAACATGTATGCAATTTAGCACCATTTGTTTTTAGGTAATTAGTGTTCTGTTCTACTAATGGACAAGTCTTGGATGAACATAGTTCATAGGTTGAGCGACCCTATATATGAATTGGGTGTAATGAAATTTCTTGATTTTGCATATCGTAACAAAGACATGCGTTTAGAAATTCAGTGTCCGTGCAAAATGTGCCACAATTTTCGTCCTAAAAAAAGGACATTGTATATTCGCATTTGATGCAAAAAGGAATTTCTCTTGATTATGTAAGGTGGAAAGAACATGGTGAGGTTTTTGATGGTGAAGATGATGTAGATGATGGTGAAGATGATACATTAATAGATGAGAGTGATGATGATATGAGCGATAATGACCTTGGTTATATGTTAGATGATATAGGGCAAAGTGCATGAGGCGATAATTGGAAAACTAGTGGTGAATCTGAACTTAGGCTTGACAAAGATTTAGAAGCTCTTCATAGATTATTGGATGATTCACACCAATCACTTTATTTAGGATGTCCAACTTACTCGAAATTTTCTTTCGTTGTTACTATTTTACATTTGAAAACAACGAGTGGATGGTCCAACAAATCCTTTGATCTATTGCTTGGTGTATTTACGAAAGCTTTGCCAACTCCATCTTTAGTTCCAAGGAACTTTTATGAAGCAAAAAAAGTACATACGTGATTTAGGGTTCGGGGGACAAAAGATTCATGCTTGTGTCAATGGTTGTGTCCTTTATCGAAAGAAGTATGTTTTGCTTACCCAATGTCCAAATGAGGAGTGCAATGAGCCTAGATTTGAAAAGGATTCGAAGGTACCTAAAAAGGTACTCCGATACTTTTCTCTAAAGCCTAGGCTTCAAAGGTTGTTCATAAATGAGTCAACTGCTTTAGATATGAGGTGGCATAAAGAGAAGCGGGTTAATGATGAAAATATAGTTAGACATCCCGCAGATAGTGAGGCTTGGAAACACCTTGATAGGAAATATCCTCTATTTGCCAGTGACCCACGAAGTGTACGTTTAGGGTTGGCGACCGATGGATTTACTCCGTTTGGTAACTTGAGTAATCCTCGGAGCATATGGCCTGTACTTAACTCTAGTTGTTTTTAGTCCCCTAAGCCAAGTCATTAAGTTCCGCTACATGCAAGATTCATAACAATGAGTGCCCGGGCGCTAGCATCTTAAACACTCATCCCAAACTTTTTATGTTCATCCAAACGGTAGGTGATCAGTTGGTCAAATCGCACAAGCGAAGAAGGGTCGTAAGTTGGTCAATTCTTACCCTTCCCACTCAGTCTACCTACTTAGGGTCAGTTGGTCATATCTCCTAAGCAACTAGACACTAACGCCATTCAAAACTACCGAAACAAGGGTAGCTACTAACAAACTATGCATGCATACACTAGAAACAATTATACGAAAGCAATGTAAACATAAACAAAACAATTAAGGAATCATAACTAGGCTAGCACAAGAGGTGCTTAGCCGCTCATATTAACTGAAACAATCGATTCAATGTTTAACATATTGGAATACATGAATTGAAAGTAAAAGAAATGATAAATTGCTAATGCTTATCGTTAGAGAGTGATTTCTCCCTTGGAGATGGCTCCGTATGCTCCTCGAGATCTGCCTTCAGCCTCCTACCCACGTTCTCTGCTTTTGTATGTGGAGTGAATGATGAGAAATGCAGAATTTCTGGCTGTATTTATAGGCCAGATCTGGTTACGGCGTAACTTAAGTTGAGAGTTACGCCGTAACATCCATTTCTACGTATTTTGATCTGGAATAGCTGGTTACGGCGTAACATCAGGAATGAGTTACGCCGTATCTTCAATAAATCATGGTTACGCCGTATTTGTGGAAAGAGTTACGGCATAGCTTGCAGCGGTGTGGAACATCATTTGACCTAATTAGTTACGGCGTAATCCAAATATGGAGTTACGCCGTAAGCTTCAGTTGAGTTGGTTTTCTGAGTCACGCTTCTGTTACAACGTAATGTGAGATAAGAGTTACGCCGTAATTACTTCAAAATAGGCATACTATCATATATCTTCAATAAACTCTCCAAATCCGTGTCTCATTAGCTCCAATGCTCGTAAATTACCTGAAAATGAAATATAGAGGAAAACAAGCGTAAATCCATATAAATGATATAAAATACGAGCATTATCGGGGGAAATTGACACTTAATATTCAGGACTATTGGATGTTATCAAATACGTATATTTTATTTATTACTATGTACCTTTCTAGTTAACCATGTTCTAAGTTAACCAAATTATGGTTTTCAAACACCCATTTTCCAATGCTAAATTACATATGAATAAAGAAACAACTTGACCACAAAACGAAACAGATCAAACGAAACAACTCGGCTAGCAAACGAAACAACTCAAACGATAGACACAACATAGACCATAACAAACATCGCCCATTCAATTTTTTTCCTGTTACTTACCGCTCTGCTAGAACCTGCACCATCTTTTCCCTTCCTTTGCTTGACGAACTGTTCAAACAATGCCTAAAGATTTGTTACCCTATTTCCCGCATCATCAAATGTGTAATCGAAGGCGCTTTCTCCAGCTCCATCTTTTTCCTTCCTATGCTTGACGAACTGTTCAAACATAGCTTCAGCTTCCAGCGTGTTTTCTCCTCCAACACCATTATCTTCACAGTTCAAATACACCCTGTAGAATGGCTGTTTCCTTAACCATTCCAGAATCCGGTCTCTCATCAACGGGTCTATGTTCTTATAAGAACCATATTCATCATAAATTTCTGACCCATACGTATCAAGAACTTGAGTAAAGAGATATATCGACGATAAAACCTGTGACCACTCCTTTTCCGGCGTGTATCAGCCATTATATTGTAACGTGTGTTTTGTGGGAATTGATGATTGGGTTATTTGTGTTTTGCCGGGATATATAAGAAAACTTTGCGGGATAAAGTTGCAATTTGGCGAGAAAAATAATGGCGGGAAACTATTAGCGGTATTATTTTTTCCGGTAAAAATATTGGCGGGAAACTATTAGCAAACGAAATATATATAATTTTTAAAGTAAAATGTAGTAAATTTATTATAAAAAAAAATTAAAAAAAAAAAAAAACACTTTGGTACGACATTGTCGTCCCAAAGTGTTTTTATTATAAATAAAATGTAGTAAATTTATTAAAAAACAAAATTAAAAAAAAAAAAAAAAAACAGTTTGGCACGACAATGTCGTCCCAAAGTATTTGGCGGGACTCAATATCTTGGCGGGATATTTTTATTTCCGCAAAAATATAATAAATTTATTAAAAAAAAATGGCACGACTTTGCGTCCCAAATTGCAGGGGGGTTAAACCATTTTTTTTACTGCCATTTTGGTTTAAAATTTGTGGGCGTGGCTGCATTTTGGGACGACCTTTTCGACCTAAAATTTTTGGCCGTCCCAAAATTCACATTTTGACGTAGTGTTAGGCATCATTTGGATTAGCGGGTAGTTTTTCATATGCTAAATTGCTCACCACTATCTTCTTCTTTTCATTCCTTTCCATCAACATATTAATTTGTAGATTATAAAAATTTTCAGCTAAAAAACATAATGTTACTCCATAAGTTAAAGTGACGTTTTGTAGGAGACAATTTGATTACTGTATCTGCAAAAACACAAGTAATCAGAAAATACTTTTTTCAAGATGTTTTACAATTGGATAATGTCGAAATGCAATTCCAAACAACTGTACATGCGAAAAAGATCGACTCCATATATCTCTTCAAACCAAAATGTCTCATATGACCACTTAATTCATGTAATAATGTAGCCCTTTATAACCATCTGTAGTAGTTATTTCGTAAAAGGAACATAGCCCTTGATACAAACGGCTGCACTTCTGACATTCTTTATACCAAATTACCAACTATGCATATATAAAAGAAATTTTGCTAGACCCACATAAAAATATTCACAAAAACAATCCACTTGCTGCGGGTGATTGGTTTTTTGTGGGATCCACATCCCACAAAAACCGATTACCCGCTAACACCTCAGCGAGTGGATTATTTTTGTGGATACTTTTTATGTGGATGTATCATTGCTCTATATAAAATTGCAATTTTGAAAAAATATTTAATTTCTAAACTTGCAAAAATCACGCCTGAATACCACACTTTAGAGGTCTGTGTCCCATTCATTAGGCCGTATACATACAGATTGTTTGTATCGGCAAGTATGCTCGTGAATGGCCCTATTTGAATGATGCAAAGTCAAACAAGGGGTTATATGAAAATTCGGTTAAGGACATAGATGAATGGAACCAGTCGCCACATTGTTCGATTATCAGTTATGCACTTTCAAATAAAACATGACAAGGAACGAAAGAAAACTCAAACCCATAATGATACATGCCACATAAATGTCCATAAGACTTCATGCTAACCAAAAGCCATTCAGATCCGAAACATTGAGATCATCAAAAAAATAAATAAATAAATAAATAAGGAGTGAACATAAAATTTCAACAAATCAAAAGGATAGGAAAGAAGATGACCATGTTAAACAAAACACAAATCTGAAGGCGAAACCAGACTCTCCACATACTCGATGCCATCCTTTTTACATAAAGCATATAATCCTTCAAGTTCTTCACGTGAAGCATTTGATGTGCAGTAGATAATGAGTTTGTGGCAGCGATCCCTAAACAAGATTTTTCCGCTATCCAAAATACAAACTGGGAATAACTTGGTAGGATAATTACCTTCTACACGTAATGTGAATGACCATCTTATCGTCCATGAGTTTTCATCACCTTGTTCCTTCATCACCCACACATTGAATCCCATATGATCACCACACTCATTGATCATGTGAAGGCACCCATCTATCGTACCAAAAGGTGTATAATAGTTACTAAACTGATTGGGTGGATTTATCTTCATAAGTACCATGTCTTTAACATTAAGAGCCACAATCACCACTTTATCATCAAGTTTATTAAATCCAATCCAATACAAAAATCCATTCAAAAATTTACCCACTTGTCGTGAACAAAACTTAATATTTCGAATGTTAGTGTGTTGAATATTCTCCCATGAATTCCCTTTAAAACTGAAGACATCACATTTATCATGAATGTAACAATGTCCACTTCTAAATCTAACAATCTTTAAGTCATCAGTGGTTGTGCCATACCCAAATCCAAATGTATATGCTGACCCATTGTCTATAACTGCAGGGAAAGGTGAATCGGGTACTATCTTAGACACACGAGTAACCGGATTATATAGGATAATTCGATGCTGTACATAATAGTTATCAATATAAGTATTATTAACAAGCAATACGATACCATTGAATGTTCCCAATATGTCGACGGGTCCACAAAGACTACTAACCTCGACTATTGAATTTGTCGGGTCATCTATAGTAAATAGACGTCTTTTATGAGAGAAAAGGATCCTTCGACACATATGTGATCTTAACTTCATAAGGTAAGGATCTTTAATCAGATGGTTCCAATATTTTGATACACATTGGAATCGTAGTATAGACTTTAAAGGAAGTCGAGCAAGTATATTGTAGAGAATATGATCAGATATATGGACATCCTCCATTCTTTGTGTGGAGAAAAACACACACAAAAGACGATAAGAAACCCTACTTTCTTCCTTCCACTATAAAAGAGTTGAAATATAATTTTGAGTTTATCTTTGTTGACTAATTATTTAAGGTTGGGATTTATATACACGAATAAAATATATACCTTTTTTGACCAACTTTTTTATCCACAACAAAAATTATCATGTGCAAGCTTAATCGAAAACATCATAACAAAGGTGTTTCGAAAAGATTAGTAGTTTGGGGATGAGTGTTAATATGGAACTGACCAAACCCTGAATCAAACAAAAGGGTTCGGTTGAGCCATCAAGAGATTCGGCTGTGGTTCAAATGGACTGAAAGGGTTACACTCGTGCGGAACTATGGCTCCTGTTTGAGGACAAGCAACAAACGGATCGCCTGCCTCAAATGGGTTGGGTGCAGGGTGACCTGTATACAGACTGCTAGGCTGCTCTGTATCGTTCAACTGCCAACAACATGCACAATTCACATTTTGTATTTTGCCAAATTTTGTTATTTCCGTATTAGTTATTTAGTTATGATTGCAAAATAGATCTAATTAAACAATATGAGACGGTGATAAAGAAACTTAGGCATCATTGGGATTAGGCGATTAGCTGGATTCTTTTAGTTTTTCATATGCTAGATTGCTCACCACTATCTTCTTCTTTTCATTCCTTTCCATCAATCATATTAATTTGTAGATTATAAAAATTTTCAGCTATAAAAATACAGCATAAGTTAAAGTGATGTTTTGTAGGAGACCAGTTGATTACTGTATCTGCAAAACACAAGCAATCAGAAAATAGTAGGAGTATTTTGCTTGTGAACAAGTTCAAGCAAATGCTCTCATCAAAAAGGAGGTTCAGACCTACTTTATTCGAGACCTTGTTCTACGAACGCATAATTTCGAAACGCAATTCCAAACACCTGTTTGATATTTTCCAGAAACCAATGTATATGGAAAAAAGATTAACTCCATCTCTTCAAAACAAAATGTAATATAATGTAGCTCTTAACCATGTGTTTTTCTTGTACATACTTTTTTAATACATGGAACATAGCCCTTGACACAAATACCTGCACTTCTGATATTCTTTATACCAAATTACCAACCATACATATCTAACATAGTATGGTAAACTGATACAAAATTGCAATTTTCAAAAGTATTGTTTCCCATGCATTAGGCCGTATACATACATATGGCATGTATCGGCAAGTATGCTCTACAGAAGCAGTGCACTGGCACGAACCAATTATTAAAGAAAGTTAGCTTGTGAATGGCACTATTTAACCAATACCGTATCAAACGAGGGCTTATATGAAAACTTGGGTAAGAACATAGATGATTGGTGCCACATTATTTAATTATCATATTAGTTATGCAGTTTCAAGTTAAACATGCCAAGGAACTAAAGAAAAATCAAATCCATAATAATACATGCCACATAATTGTCCATATAATTTCATGTCTAACCAAAAGATTCAGATCCAAAAAATTGTTGGCCAAATCTCTAAAGGAGTTAACATATAATTTCAACAAATCAAAAGGATGGGAAAGAAGATGACCATGTTAAACAAAACACAAATCTGAAGGTGAAACCAGACTCTCCACGTACTCGATGCCATCTAGTCTACATAAAGCTTTTAGTCCTTTAAGTCCTTCAGGCCGATTTAGCCTTTTAAGTGTAGAATTTGATGTGCAGTAGATAAAGAGTTGGTGGTAGTGATCCCTAAGTAAGACTCTTCCACTATCGAAAATACAAATTGGGAATAACTTGGTAGAATAATTACCTTCTAAACATAATGTAAATGACCATGTTTTCATCCATGAGTTTTCAGCACCTTGTCCCTTCATCATCCACACATCGAATCCCATATCACCACACTTGTCGATCACGCAAAGGCATCCATCTATCGTACCTAAAGGAGTTGATGTGTAACTAAATTGATCGGGTAGATTTATCATTGAAAGTACCATGTCCTTAAAACTGAGAGCCACAATCACCGGTTTATCATCACGCTTATAATTTCCAATCCAAAACAAAACTCCATTTAAAATTTTACCCACATCTCCATAACAACGAAACTCAATTTCTTGAATGTAAGAGTGTTTAATTTTCTGCCATAAATTCTTTTTAAAAGTAAAGACATCACATTCGAAAGTCTGATGATAGCTATATCCCAATCTAACAAATTTTAAGTCATCCATGGTTGCACCAGAGCCTAATCCAAATTTGTAATTAGAACAATCGTTCCAGGGTAGGGAAGTTGGATGCAGTTTAGACACGCGAGTAAAGGGATTGTATAGGATCATTTGAGGAATTATGTTCTTATAACAAGAAAGCAAAAGTACTATACCATTGAATGTTCCCACTATGGTCATGTATTTAAAAAGACTACTAACCTCGACTACTGAATTAGTCGTATCATCTATAGCAAGAAGACTTTTGATTGAGAGAAGAATCATTGGACGACATGATCGTAACTTCATAAGGTAAGGATCTTTGATCAGACTGTTCCAGTGTTTTGATACGCATCGAAACCGGAATAACCACTCTGCAGGGAGTCGAGCGAGGATATTATAGAGAATATGATCGGATATATGGACATCCGCCATCGTTTGTTTTGAGCAAAAACAAACACAAGAAGAACACGAATGAACTCACGAAGAATAAGAAACCTTTTATATTCTCAATATTAAACCCTACGTCGAAGATCTATAATTTAAAATTGGTATATATCTTTGTCGACCAATTATTTTTTAGGTTATGAACTAGGACATAATAAATCTTGTTAAATTGTACAAAAACATTTATAAAGATGACAAACTTTATTTTGCTTATCAATAAATTCATGTTTATTAAAGGTTAAATCCTTACTATCCATTTAGTTTGATCTGATGATTAACCCAAAATTTAAAAGGTAAACCTAAGCCTCTTTTCCTTTAGTTTTTTTTCCTTTTCATTTTGTCTTTCTTTTTTATTCACATATATATATATATATATATATATATATATATATATATATATATATATATATATATATATATATATATTTTGTCTTTTTTATTTTTAAATTCATTTTTTTATTTTATTCATTTTTTTTTTTCAAATTCGCGTTTTTTTAGTTAACATTTTTTATTTTATTCATGTTTTTTTTTCAAATTCGTTTTTTTTTTAATTCACATTTTTTTTTTAATTCGCGTTTTTTTTCTTCGCTTTCATACGTTTTCGTCTGTTTTCGTCCGTTTCATCTGTTTCCGTCCGTTTTCATACGTTTTCACACGTTTTATACGTTTTCATCCGTGTTCATACGTTTTCGTTTGTTTTCATACGTTTCCGTCCGTTTTCATCAGTTTTATTTCATTTTCATACGTTTTCGTCCGTTTTCAGACGTGTTTTTACGCTTTAATACGTTTTTGTCCGTTTCATACACTTCTGACTATCACAAGTGATATTCTGTGATATTCATAATATCACTTGTGATTTTCTCAATATCACTTTGTGATATTTAGAATATCACTTTGTGATTTCTGAATATCAAATATCACTTTGTGATTTCTGAATATCACTTTGTGATATTCTGTGTGATATTATGAATATCACTTGTGATTTTCTGGATATCACTTTGTAATATTCTGAATACCACTTGTGAATTTCATGTTACAAAACATTAGTTGAAAATCACTTGTGATATTCAGAAAATCACTTGTGATATTCAGAAAATCACTTGTGATATTCTGAATATCACAGAATATCACTTGTGATATTCAGACTATCACATGTAATATTCATAAACGTATGAAAACGTCTAAAAACGGTCGAAAACATTTAAAAACGTAAGAAAACGGACAAATATGTATGAAAACGGATGGAAATGTATTACAGCGTAAAAACACATATGAAAACGTATGAAAACGGACGAAAATGTATTAATAATGGACAAAAATATAAGAAAACGGACGAAAACGTATGAAAACGGGCGAAAACGTATGAAAACGGACAAAAACAGATGAAAACGTATGAAAACGGACGAAAATGTATGAAAACAGGCATAAACGTATGAAAGCGAAGAAAAAAACGTGAATTAAAAAAAGGTCAATAACGTGAATTAAAAAAAACGTGAATTTAAAAAAAAAATGTGAATAAAAAAGAAAGACAAAAAGACAAGAAAAAAAAAAGGTGTGGACTTAGGTTTATCTATTAAATCTTACGTTAATCACCACCATTAAATCAAACTAGATGGATGTTAGAGATTTGTCCCTTGGTAAGTATCAAAATAAGAGTAAGCATTTGAACTTTTCTACTATAAAGATACTGTAATGCTTGTAAAAATTACTCATTTATCCAGCATTTTTTTTACATTATATATCCTAACCAAGCATAATGAATAATGAAAATGATAATAAGTTTTAAAATTTTGAAATTAATACTATAATTAATAAGTTCTCGACATTTTAATGAGCTAACGCATTGCTTTTTCCTCAAGTTTATGTTTTATAAAGCGGTTTGCCAAATTAGTAGAAGCTGAAGTTTATTAATGTAAAATCACATGAATTAAAATTGCATCAAATTAATTCAGATATAGTTATAGATGTGTGTGATAATTCACTATATTTTATAGGGTATTTTAAGTAATTCGACTAATTGTAAGCCCTCATAAGCTTGTTTCAAATAGCTTGAGCTTATGGAGGCTTATGGCTTATGAAATCTTTCATAAGCCTATGTGACAAACAAAGCTTATATTATAAGCTAGTTTATAACCCCTGCGTAAAAAACAACGACTGCCCTACCCTAAACGGCGACTAGATTCAGTTCCCTAAATCGTGTTCTGATCCATAACCATTTGTCCTTGATATCGTTTTGTTATTGGGATTGATTGTTCATCTTTCTCTAATCTCATTTCGATTGATTTGTTCAAAGATTTCTAGTTGTTTTCTCGTTTTTAGGGTTTGATTGCCGGTTGCACATTTTTTGAACCCTAATTGTTCCATTATTCGTATCCTTTGATTCTTACGTCTGCTATGTGATTGAAAGGGTTTAAATTCGTGTATTTATCCCTTTTTAGTTTTAGTTTTAATCGTTGGTTTCATACCTTATGGTCCTGGTCCTTTTTATGTTTCTTTACGTGGTGGGTTCTTGGCGGTTTGATTCGTTTGTGCCTTAAGTGTTCATATTGTTGTTATGTAATTACCTAGTTGTGATTACTGGTTCTGTTTGATTAGTGATGTGTGATGATATGAGAGAGGAGAATACAAGTTCTTTGTTGAGTTCTTTAGCGGAAAACATTAAAAACGTATATGGTATGATGCTTCGTTCGAATAAGCAGCTTCGTTCGAATGGGCAACCTTCTAAGCCTCGTCGAAAGGTGCATTTTGTTGATCTGGAGACTAGTGATTTGGACGCCCAACTAGTTACTATTGAGCCGGTTGTCTAATCACTGTAGGTAGTTGGTTCGAGTAATTGGAATACTAAGCCGATTTCGTATGTCAATGTGTTGAATTCTGACTCGGCTAAACCTAAGTTACATGTTCGTTTTACTAGTAGCTGAAATTAATTTTGTTGGTGTTGATGGTGCTATCCCACGTGAAACGGTTGAGGAAGTTAGCAATAAATTTCGGAACACATTATATGGTATTTTATTGGTAAGAGCATTGCATTTTTAGTGGTTGAATACTATGTACGTAATGTGTGGTCTAAATATGGTATAACTAAGGTTATGAGGAATGCAAAGTGTTTCTTCTTTTTTCAGTTTGAAATGAAGAAAGGTTTGGAATACGTGTTGGAAAATGGACCGTGGATGATCCGTAATGCACCTATTATTCTTAAAGAATGGAAGTTCAACACGAGTTTGTTTAAGGAAGACCTTACTAGAGTACCGGTATGGATTAAACTACATGATGTTCCCATGGCGGCCTTTTCGACTAATGGGTTAAGTCTTATTGCTACAAAACTTGGTATTCCTAAGATGCTTGACTCGTTTACTAGTTTATGTGTGAAGAATCATGGGGTCGGAGTATTTTTGCTCGTGTCTTAATTGATATTAATTCTAAAAATGAAATGAAAGACAATCTTATTGTTTTTATTCCTTTGCTTGATGGATCGGGGTTCTCTAAAGAGACCATTCATGTTGAGTATGAATGGAAAGCGCCAAGGTGTCATTCATGCAGGATTTTTAGTCATGCTATTGATCAATGCCCTAGAAACATTGTCCCGACAGATTCATCTGTGGAAGAACCGAATGACGGGTTTCAAACTGTTGGTAATAAACGTACAAGTGGCTTTAAGCATGGTAAAAGGTGATAATAATAATACTAATAACAAGGCTAGAACTCCAATTGGTGGTAATAAAGATGGTCCTACGTCATCTCTTGGTAAGAACACGGCTTAACCCATTGGTAAGAACGTTGCATCGACCTCAAAAGTTAGTTTCATTTCTAAAAATTCTTACAACATCCTATCTTCATTTGAGGATGGAGGGGATGGAAATGGTGATGACGAGGAAGAGGTGGAAGATGTCTATGATGGAACATCGACTTTCTTAGAGGGTCAAATGTTAGATATTATGGCATGCCATAAACATGTGTTAACAACAATAACATCAACAGTAACAGCAACAACAGCAGCAACAAATAAATGTTAGCAAATTATAGGATAATTTGTTACACAAAAGCTACTACATAAGTTAATTCCACGATTTAAGAACCAAAACAAGATTATATTTTCCAAAAATCATATAACAAAGACAAAAGTATCATACAACTACAAGAATGTAGCTCAAACATACGTGTGATTAACAACAAAAAATAGCCTTAACCTTCATATGCATTTGAACACTCCCAAGAGCTTTTAAATTTCATATTAACACTAGAAAAAATATTCAACCTTTTTCGGTTCTTCTAGCTTCATCATATATCTTTCATAAAATCTTCATAATATAGGCGTTCCAAATGGATTAGTAGTGTGAGGATGACTGTTGTCGACCGGGAAAGAACCAAAACCTGAATCAATAAAAGGGTTCGGTTGAGCCATCATGAGATTCGGCTGTGGTTCAAATGGACCAAAAGGGTTAGACTCGTGTGGAACTATGGCTCATGTTTGAGGACCAGCAACAAACCGATCACCTGCTTCAAATGGATTGGGTGCTGGTGACCCGTATACGGGCTGTTGGGCTGCTCTGTATGCTCCTTCATCGTACAAACTATTTAATGTGAGCAAGTCTAATCCACCGCCCTACCAACAACGACAAATTTGACACTTTGTAATTTGTCAAATTATTATATAATGCCAGCTAGGCTACTACTAGAGGTGGCAGTTCCAACTACCAATGGGTCAATTCGGATTATATTTTATAGATAACAATTAAAACACAGAAACTTAGGTAGTGTTTGATAATGACTTAAAGAGTATTAATTCATAAATAGGTAAATTTATTAAGCCATTAAGTGAATGTCTGTTTAGTGCTTAATTTAAACGGATAACCTCCTAGAAAAAGCCATGGGAGTGAGGGTCTTTATATTAAATTATCACTTTTATCATACTTTTATATATTTACCCTCCACTTCTTAACCTCTAATTCAACACTTATTTCAAATAAATGGGTATAACAATAATTTAGTTTAATTCAGACATTATATTCAGTACACAAAACAAACAACTATTTATTCATCTACAAACTGACAAAATATATCCAAATAAACACTTTAATTTAACGAGACTTAATAAAATACTAAAAAAACATGCACTTAGCTACAAATGAAATGGGTTGAATAGGTTACACGACTGAAAAGGAGGTCCCCAAATATTCAACTTTTTACATTAAGACCACCAAAGTACTGAAAGTACTTTATAGGCAACTAAAATTTCTTCAGTTCTATAAGATTTCCCGTTTTGGTTCAGACCCATTTTTGACCCATTACACAACCTACTCGTTACGTATTATTCTACTAACCACCTGTGATAAACCAACAAACATAATATATATTACTAGCGTATAAACATGTGGAAGAGATTACCGGTTGCCTCTCCTGAAAGGAAGAAATATCGGTGCTAGGGGTGGAGACCAATGCAAGTTCCCATCCGGTTAGATCAACATCCTTTGCTTGACCACTAGCAAATCCATTTGACGTCCCATCTTCACACAAATAAAAAGTTAAATATAAGAATTTCAGGATTAAAAAAGCAGATTTTTTTTTAAACCATACTAGTGTTGAGCAAATGTTTACGGAAGTGTGGCAAGAGCTAACACTTTGTTTTCCTCGATTGATGATGCATTTGGTGCATCGAAACTTAACCCCTAAAACAAGGAAAAAAGCTATAAATTCATAATGTACTTTACAAAAAGACTCATTATGCTCTATCTACTTCACTTATTGTCATAATACATAACCGTTTTCATTTTAATCGGTTATTTTATGTCCTTTTTTATCCTTTTTCGTAAATCGTCCATTTTTATCCGTTTTCATTTTAATATGTCCGGATAAAAACAGATAAAAACGGATAAAAACCGTTTTAAGTATGGCTCAGGTTTTGCTTCATCGACAGATGCATTTCCATCTTCAGCAGGCTCGATGTCTTCTTCTAGTTTATAAGTCAGCATAAGCCTTTCCGGATATTCTTGAACATGCAAAATATAATGAGATGTCATAAATATATTATAAAACAAAAATCTAATTTCAAGTATATGTGGTGAGATCAATAAAGATCACATAAAAATATGATGTTGGATATAAAATTAAATGTAATTTTAGGACAATTTGTCGTGATGGTATGATTAGTTTCGTTTAACGATAAATGGTTTATGAAATACTACCTCCGTCTCATATTAAATATCCAGGTTTGATTTTTCAAGTTTTTCTTTTACAACTTTGACCTCAAATATTTTTGCTTGTGTTATATAGTATTAGATAAAAATAATACGTGGTATAAATATATTTAAAACTCAATCTATTCATATATTTTGCATCAAATATTATATAACACAACCAATTATATTTATGATCAAAGTTAAGAAATAAAGACTTAGAAAATTCAAACTGAACATTTAATATGAGACGGAGGGAATATTTAGTTTTTAAAAATGAAGTTGAAAGTTTATTTTATTATTTTGATAAAAAAAAAATGAATGGTTGAGATTGGTTTATTTGATCTTTATTGAACCAAACTCTATAAGACTAAATATAGACGCACCAGTGTCTCGGCCAGGATGGATACCATCCGTGGTGCTTCTCCTATATACTCTTCCATAGTTGCAAGAAACGATTGTGGAGGCTCAGAAGTTTAAATAACCAAATAAACCCCTTTACCAAGTTGGATGAAATAGGAGCGCGTAATCTACCTCTCTGAGAACGGGAAACTGAAATTTTCTAGCAAGCTCCAATCCCTTGCAAACTTCATAGAAGTCAGAAGGACTCCCGGCCTACAAAAAATTCAATACATAAGTGTCAATCTCATAACTTTTCAGAGTGGTATTTTGATTCATTTACTTATGAAAGGATTGATTCCGATTATATTTAATCACTAACGGGTCAAACTGGTAATAACCTAGCTTAAAAGGACACGGCCAATAGTCGCCCATATATTCAAAACTTATATTTGTATCGAACTATAACTTTTAGGAAAAAGCTATAAATTCATAACGTACTTTACAAAAAAACTCATTATGCTCTATCTACTTCACTTATTGTCATAATAAATAACCGTTTTCATTTTATTCAGCTATTTTCTGTCCGTTTTTATCCATTTTCGTAAATCGTCCATTTTTATCCGTTTTCATTTTAATCTGTCCGGATAAAAACAGATAAAAACGGATAAAATGGACAAAAACTGTTTGTATTATCCACGTCAAAATGGATAAAAACAGACAGAAAATATTACGAATAAAAACGGATAAAACCCGTTTTTATTATCCACGTCAAAACGGATAAAAACGGACAGAAAATAACCGAATAAAATGAAAACGGTTATGTATTATGACAATAAATGAAGTACATAAAGCATAATGAGTTTTTTGGTAAAGTACGTTATGAATTTATAGCTTTTTTCCTAACTTTTACTCTGTAATTACGAAATTTGAAACAATGTTTTGACTGGCCCATGCATTTGCCACATCGAATAGTTATAACAAAACTGAAGGCTTGTAGATCGAAATTGAATGATATGAAAATGTCACCTGCTGACCAGCTCGTTTATATATATCCAAGGCTTTAATGGCTTCATGTCTTGGCATTTCAAATAACTGACATCAAGAAATGTTGAGCAATAGTAAAATGATAGAATAACAAACGAAATGTGAAGTCCATGTTTGTTTAGAATGAATAATGAAAAATCACCTTATCAATAAGATTTATAATTCCATCATTTATTCCACAATATATATTTTAAAGCTCTCTTTGAGTACCATAGCTAAGGCGTATTGTATGACATAATTACCAACAGCTGCTCCTTCAGGCTGCACACAAAGAAATAGTCAACTGTTATAATACGAAATTACTTAATGCCGGTTTTTACTACAGAGATGGTAACTGACACGACATCCCATAAGACAGTACAATAGCTGCTGTAAAGAAGGCAAATGCTCCAATAGTTTTTCACTGTCCAAACCGCATGTTCTGCTATAACCCTGCACTTATAAGAGAGCAACAAACAAATATTACCAAAGAATTGAAGTGTTTTGGGGTTAACCCAACCCAATAAAGAGAGAAAAGCCTGTTCTGACCCGTTACTCAACTAGTGTACTTTTCCTGTCTTACCACCTCTTGTTAAGAGTGTGCAAGTGTGATGTGGTTAAATACTTTGCCTGTCCTGCCAATATAGAGATTTGTGTCCCATGCATTAGGCCGTATACATACAAATAGCTTCTATCCGCGCACTATAGAAGCAGCATAGTGACATGAACCAGTTATTGGAGAAAGTTAGCTAGTGAATGGCACTATTTGACCAATACCGAGTCACAAAGGGGCTTATATAAAACTTAGTAAAAAACATAGATGATTGGTGCCATATTATTTGATTATCATTATGCAGTTTCATGTTAAACATGCCAAGGAACTAAAGAGAAATTACTATAATTATACATGCCACAAAAATGCCCATAAAACTTCAAGTCTAATCAAAATATTCGGATCCAAAACAACGAGATCATCGAAAATGATTTGGTAGCCAAATCTCTAAAGGAGTTAACATAAAATTTGAACAAATAAAAAGGATAGGAAAGTAGATGACAATGTTAAGCAAAACATAAATTTGAAGGTGAAACCAGACTCTCCACGTACTCGATGCCATCTCTGTTCCATAAATCTGATCTTTGAAGTTCTTCAGGAAGATTTAGCTTTTTAAATGAACCATTCGATGTGTAGTAGATAATGAGGTTGTATGAGTATAAAGCCATGATTAAGATTCTTCCACTATCCAAAATACAAACTGGGTATAACTCGCTATAACAATAACCTTCTAACTGTATGCTTAACGGGAATGACCATGTTTTGGTCCATGAGCTCTCTACACCTTGTTCCTTCATCACCCACACATTGAATCCCGTATCATAACACTTGTCGATCATGCAAAGGCATCCGTCTATCGTACCTAAAGGACTATCTTTGTTACTAAATTGAACAGGAGGATTTATCTTTGAAAGTACCATGTTAGTAACATTGAGAGCTACAATCGCCAATTTATTAAGTCTAGAATATCCAATCCAATACAAAAATCCATTTAAAAATTTACCCACATCTCCATGACGAAACCCAATGCCTCGAATGTTAGAGTCTTTAAATTTCTCCCATGAACTGTTTTTAAAACTGAAGACATCACAATCATCAAAATTCTGATCATTATATATTCTAACAAATTTCATGTCATCCATGGTTGCACCATAGCCAAATCCAAATGTATACCAGCTGTCGTGGCTAGGTAGATTCTTAGGTAGCATCTTAGATGCACGAGTAAACGGATTGTATAGGATTAATTGATGACACATGTACATACCCTTATCAAGAATCAGAAGTACGATACCGTTGAATGTTCCCACTATGGTGGCTCCAGAGAGAGTAACATCATCTATTATTGCCGTGCCTTCAACATGCACATTATCATCTATAGCAACAAGACTTTTATTGCATGAGCGAAGAATCATTCGACGTGATCGTAACTTCATAAGGTAAGGATCTTTAATCAGACTGTTCCAGTGTTTTGATACGCATTTAAACCGTAATAATGACTCTGCAGGGAGTCGAGCGAGGATATTGTAGAGAATATGATCGGATATATGGACATCGGCCATAGTTAAAAAGCAAACACAAGAAGAAGACAGAATTGCACTCGTGAATCGTGATGTTCAAAGATATGAGTTTATAAAAGAATAAGAAACCTACTCTTTATCAAACCTTTTATTCTCAATATATGAAACCCTACGATGAAAATCTAGTTTAAAATTGGTATATATCTCAATAAAGATAATGCATGTCCAACCTTTTCTATTGAAAACATTATTTGTCCTAACCAAGCATGATGAATAATGAAAATGAAAACAAGTTTTAAGGTTTTAAAATTAATACTATATTTGATACGTTCTCAACATTTTAATGAGCTAAACGCATTTGGTTTTTCACACTATGTCAAAGGACCCAAAAGTAGGGATGGCAAAAAAACCCGAACTCGACGGGGAAACCCGAAACCCGAACTTATTGGGGCGGGGCGGGGCATGCTTATCGGGTTTCGGGGCGGGTTTTGGGGCCTTAACGGGGATTCTTATCGGGTTTGGGGTGGGGATGGGGCACACCATCCTCGCCCCGCCCCGAAACATATACATATACATACTAAAATATAATTCTCTAATTTTTGTTAGTTTTCATCTTTGTGATATTTTAAATTGTGATCATAGAAGCTTGTTTTTTGTGTCATACTATTCTATAAAGCTGTGATTTATTCCAATGATTAATATATTACTAATGGTTTCTCGATTATTCCAGCTATTTCGTAAAATCATATTATTAATAGTACAGAAATAAGAATAAACAGATAGCAACACGAGTATGATGGAGTATCGCGCTCAAAAAAGACAACCCGATAAGGCCCCAATGGGAAATGGGGCGGGTTTGGGGGAGTATCTCGCCCCAATGGGGTGCCCCGATAAGATCCCCAATGGGGATTGGGGCGGGTTTGGGGATGGTTTTTGTTATCGGGTTTGGAGATGGGGATGGCCGCCCCGCCCCATTGCCATTCCTACCCAAGAGGGTGACCCAGTTGTTGGGGACTTGAGTTAAATGTAAAAATATTAGGGTATATTTGACAAAATAGATTAAAGCTGAGGCAGCTAGAGTTTATATTAAAACTGAAAGCTCAAGCTTATGTTTTTATAAAGTTGTTTGGCGAATTTGTTAGAGTTAAAGCTTATTAATGTACAATTGAATAAAAATACATCAAATTAAATTCAGATATATTTTTATCTTTGTGTGATACTAATTCACTATATTTGAAATGACATTTAAAAAAATATTTAAGTAATTTGACTAACTATAAGCCTTCATAAGCCTGTTTAAAATGGCTTAAGCTTATGAAGGCTTATGGCTTATAAAATCTTTCATAAGCCTCATGTGACAAACAAAAGCTTATTTTAAAATCTACCTTTATAAGCCCCACGCTAAAAACAGCGATTTCTTAACTTACTATTTAAATGTGTTTGTTTGTGCAAAGAACTTTTGTAAGCAATTATAGGATAATTTGTTACACAAAAGCTAATATATATGATAAATTACACCGTTGGTCCACAAGGGTAGAGTGGGTTGCGCATTTGCTCCTCAGATCTAGGGTTCTGCATGTTTAGTCCCCAACGCTGCCCTTTTCACTCTCTCGTAGTCAAAAACCCTAACTGGCATTAGGTTTCCTCGTTAAGTCACCCATGTAACTTACACACGATGGGGTTTATTTGGTAATTACACATACTAAGGAAGATGAGGCTGATGAATCAGTTGCCCATAAGTCTACACCCCAAGGTCTGTGCGAAATCACATTTACACAATTGAGTGGTGTAGAAGCTGGTGAGAAACAAGTTGATGACCTTCCACATATAGAGTCACAGTTTGAAAGTATAAACCTTACTTTTACCTCAATGGAACCTAAAGGTTAATAATGTGATAGATGATGTGATTAGGTGTATAGACTTTGATGATATGGACTTGGATGAGGATGTAGAGTTTGGTTATGTTGATGTTATGAATGTAGACAGTGTTGGTGATGATGTTTTAAGTCATGATGAAAATATTGGACTTGATGACCTAAAGACTTAAATGCTGACCTTAATGTTAGCCTTAATATTGGAATGCAAGTAGAGGGTGTTGTGTCTAAGGTTATGAATGACCATGTGGTCAATGAAACAGAGCACGTGTTGATGTAGAAGCACCGGTTTTAAAAGTTGCTGGTGAGAACCAGCAGAAAATGCTAGTGTTGAACAAGTTGAAGGTGACGGTGAGGAACAATTACAAAATGCTAGTGTTGAACAAGTTGAAGGTGATGGTCTGGAACAATTAGAAAGTGCTAGTGGTGAAGAAGTAAAGTATGAAGGGATAGATAGTGTTATGATAGTCAATATGAAAAGAACAAAAATTTACTTGTGTTAATATATATGTGGAGGTGGAGGATCAATTGAGAATCGGGACAATTTAATCGTGTTGTCGATATTGGTTACTCAAAGAGTGCAAAATAGTGACAATCGCGTATACCAAAAACCCCATCGTGTGTAAGTCACATGAGTGACTTAACGAAAAAAACTAACGCCAATTAGAATTTTGGAGCGTGAGGGAGTGAAAATGGAAGTTGGAGACTAAACGCGCGGAACCCTAGATCTAAGGACCAAATGCGCAATCCGCCTTGACCTTGGGGACCAACAGTGTAATTTACCCTAATATATAAGTTAATTCCACTATTTAATACCAAAACAAGATTTAATTTTCCAAAAATCATATAACAAAGACAAAAGTATCAATTATACAAGATTGTAGCTCAAACATACGTGTGATTTAACAACAAAAAATAGCCTTAACCTTCATATGCATGAACAATCGCAAGAGCTTTTAAATCTCATATTAACACTAGAAAAAATATTCAACCTTTTTCGGTTTTTCTAATTGCATCATATATCTTTCATAAAATCTTCATAATAAAGGCGTTCCAAATGGATTAGTCGTGTGAGGATGACTGTTGTCGACCGGGAAAGAACCAAAACCTGAATCAACAAAAGGGTTCGGTTGAGCCATCATGAGATTTGGCTGTGGTTCAAATGGACCAAAAGGGTTAGACTCGTGTGGAACTATAGCTCCTGTTTGAGGACCAGCAACAAACGGATCGCCAGCTTCAAATGGGTTGGGTGCTGGTGACCCGTATACGGGCTGCTGGGCTGCTCTGTATGCTCCTTCATCATACAAACTATTGAGTGTGAGCGAGTCCAATCCACCGCCCTGCCAACAACCACCACAAATTTGACATTTTTTAATTTGTCAAATTATAATATTATGCCTGCTAGGCTACTACTAGAGGCGGCAATTCCAACTACCAATGGGTCAATTCGGGTTGTATTTTATTGATAACAATCAAAACATAGAAACTTAGCTACAAATGAAATGGGTTGAATAGGTTACACGACTCAAAAGTCACCTAACTAGAATTCTAATGCCTACTTTATAGGCAACGAAAATTTCTTCAGTTCTATAAGATTTCCCGTTTTGATTCAGACCCATTTTTTACCCATTCCACAACCCACTGGTTACGTATGTATTATTCTACTAACCACCAATGATAAACCAACAAACATAATATATATTACTAACGTATATACATGTGGAAGAGATTACCAGTTGCCTCTCCTGAAAGGAAGAAATATCAGTGCTGGGAGTAGAGACCAACGCAAGTTCCCATCCGGTTAGATCAGCATCCTTTGCTTGACCACTAGCAAATCCATTTGACGTCCCATCTATACACAAATAAAAAGTTAAAAATAAGCCTTTCAGGATTTAAAAAACAGAACCTTTTAATCATCAGATTAGTGCTGAGCAGATATTTACCAGTTGGAAGTATGGCAAGAGCTAGCGCGTTGTTTTCCTCGATTGATGATGCATTTGGTGCATCGAAACTTAACCCCTAAAACAACCATACATTTCCAAAAATTAAACACAGAAATCTTATGCAGTGACAGCTGAAAGGTGCTTTTTGAAACTGTAAACCAATAACCCAAAACTGCTTATCATATCCAAAAGCTAGAAACAACATAATCATATAATCAATTTGATAATCACATCCAAACACTCCCAACAAACGAGCTTAGACAAACTACCAATAAATCATCAGGGTCTTGACTATTAAAAGTTGGTGGAGGAGGCGGTGGTGCAGGTGCAGGGGCAGGGGCATCATTTGACACATCAAAATCGTCCGTCAGCTCGGGTTTTGCTTCATCGACAGATGCATGTCCATCTTCAGCAGGCTCGTCGTCTTCTTCTGGTTTATAAGTCAGCATAAGCCTTTCCGGATATTCCTGAACATGCAAAATATAATGAGAAGTCATAAATATAATATAAAATAAAAATCTATTTTGAAGTATATAAGACTAAGTATACACGCACCAGTGTCTCGGCCGGGATAGATACCATCCGTGGTGCTTCTCCTATATACTCTTCCATAGTTGCAAGAAACGATTGTGGAGGCTGCAGAAGTTTAAATTACCGATTAAACCCCTTTACCAAGTTGGATGAAATAGGAGCGCGTAATCTACCTCTCTGAGAACGGGAAACTGAAAGTTTCTAGCAAGCTCCAATCCCTTGCAAACTTCATAGAAGTCAGAAAGACTCCCGGCCTGAAAAAAAATTCAATATATAAGTGGCAATCTCATAACTTTTCAGAGTGGCATTTTGATTCATTTACTTATGAAAGGATTGATTCCGATTATATTTAATCACTAACGAGTCAAACTGGTAATAACCTAGCTTTAAAGGACACAGGCCGAAAATCGCCCATATATTCAAAAACTTATATTTGTATCAAACTATAACTTTTACTCTGCAATTACAAAATTTGAAACAACGTTTTGACTGGCCCATGCATTTGCCACATCTAATGGTTATAACAAAACTGAAGGCTTTTAGGTAGAAATTGAATGATATGAAATTGTCACCTGCTGACCAGCTCGTTTATATATATCCAAGGCTTTGATGGCTTCGTGCCTAGGCATCTCAAAAAACTGACATCAAGAAATGTTGATCAATCAATGGTTATTAATAAAATGATAGAATAACAAACGAAATGTGAAGTCCATGTTTGTTTAGAATGAATAATGAAAAATCACCTTATCAATAAGATTTATAATTCCATCGTTTACTGCACAATATATTTTAAAGCTCTCTTTGAGTACCATAGCTAAGGCGTATTGTATCACATAATTACCAACAGCTGCTCCTTCAGGCTGCACAAAAAGAAAACATTAAACTTATATTTTACGAAAAATGCTGGTTGTTACAATAGAGAAGGTAACTGACCCGACATCCCATAAGACGATACAATAGCTGCTGTAAAGAAGGCAAATGCTCCAATAGTTTTTCACTGTCCAAATCGCGTGTTCTGCTATAACCCTGCACTTATAAGAAAACAACAAAGGAAGATTACCAAATAAGTGTTTTTTTGGTTCAACCCAACCCATAAAGAAAAGCCCGATCTGACCCGTTACCAGCCTACTTTGCCTGTCTTGCCACCTCTTGTTAAGAGTGTGCAAGTGTGACTTGGTTATATATGTTGAAACGTGTGTGCATACCTTATCTTCACCTGGTGTAGGTTTAGGAATACGCTCTGATTCAATGTCATACTTTAAAGCTTTAAAGCATTCGAGTCGTTCTTCTAAGAAAAGTCCATACGTACGAACCCAAGCAGAACAATCCCAAGCTGAAAATACATATTCAAAGTGATATGAAATAATCAGAACCATTCTGATTGTTCAATGATTTACATGTAAAATAACCCCTAAACTGAAAACATAATAATAAGATAACCAATTCAAAACGCAATGCCAAACACCCCTAAGAAATGAATAAAAGCAAATATGTAAGTGTCAATACTAACCAATTGGGCTTGAATCATCTTTAAAATTAGCTAACTGCAAAACATGCCCTCGTTGTTGAAAATTCAAAAGTTCTTCCTTAAAAGTAGGATCACCATCCCTCAATGCCCGATGAATAACTATCAATGTCTTCAATGCTACCTGATAAGTAACAAAATTTACACATTACTATCAGACCTATACCTAAACAGCCTATACTCGCAGTTCTTCATTGGGAAAATCACCAAAATGTAAAAACATTAACCAAATTGTCGATGTATGTAATGGACTATATTTTTTACCTTTGATGGAACAATTTTTTATTCGGTTACAATGAATGTAAGTGACCTCCTATTACCAATATAATGGTGACACGTCACCATTTTACGTACTATAGATTGTCACTTACATACATTGGTAACATAATAAAAGTTTGTTACATAAAAAGGTACAAAAAATAGTTCATTACATTCAACAAAAATTTGGTTAAATCAACTTCAATAAAATAAAAATTTGCAGAAACCCCCAATTCATATAAACACGATCACATTTATCTTAAACTCAAACTTAACAATACCGTCCAATTGCGTGTTTTCGCCAATCGTCTTGCTAGAGCATGTAAAGAATATTGCACATCCGCTCGTGGCCGAATCGAAGAAGTAGCACCCAATATCTCTACAACAAAAACAAACACATTCACCTTTCAACATTTTAAACATAAAAACACATCATCAATAAATCCCAAAAACAAAAACAAAAACTTACTTCTAATGTGTCTTTCTTTGGGTGGGCATTCAACATGATTTGTAGCCTTAACAATAGCAACATCAACTTCCTAAAAAAGCAAAAATATATAAAAAATAATTATTACTTTTTTGGGTAACCATTATTTTCGCCATTTGGCGGACTAATTCACGAGGTTGAAACCAACGCAACACAAACTTATATAACATAAACTTACATTAAACCATAAAACAACACTAAATATATACTCCCTCCGTCCCATATTAAATGTCCATGTTTGAATTTTCAAGTCTTTATTTTACAACTTTGACCTTAAATATTTTTGCTTTTGTTATATAGTATTAGATAAAAATAATACGTAGTGAAAAACCATTTAAAACTCGATCTATTCATATATTTTGCATCAAATATTATATAACACAACTAAAAATATTTATGGTCAAAGTTAAGAACTAAAGACTTTGAAAATTCAAACCGGACATTTAATATGGGACGGAGGGAGTATAAAATAATATATATATTTTTTTTGTAACTATTATTTTTCGCCATTTGGCAGACTAATTCACGGGGTTTGAAACCAGCGCAACACAAACTTATATAACATAAACTTACATTAAACCATAAAACAACACTAAATATATATAAAATAATATATATATTTTTTTTGTAACTATTATTTTTCGCCATTTGACAGACTAATTCACGGGGTTTGAAACCAGCGCAAGACAAACTTATATAACATAAACTTACATAAAACAACACTAAATATATATAAAATATTTTTTTTTTTTTTTGGGTAACCATTATTTTCGCCATTTGGCTGATTAATTCACGGGGTTTGAAACCAGCGAAAAAGGACTTATATAACATAAACTTACAAAAAACAAAACAAAACAACACTAAATATAGATATAAAAAAATATAGGAAATAACAACCTTGTAATCACTATTAACATGGGCTAAACCAACTTTGGTTTGATCTTTAAGAGCACCATAGGCTTTCCTCCATGTTTGCATAGTACCCATTTCCTTAAATCTTTTAGATCCACTAGAATCTTGGTTCTTGTGTTTTTAGTGTGTGTGTGTGTGTTTTTAGTGTGTGTTTTGAAACACAAGTGGTTGGGTTGGGATCTGGGGTTTACTTCAGTTATGTTCTAAAGAATCTAGGAAGATATAAACGGCATCGGTTGTTACAAGTTTTTTTTATGTGTTTTCTAAAGATAAATTGCAAAAAAAGTCCTTCTTGTTTGGCTATATTGATGTCATTGGTGATTTTGAAAGTGCCCTTATATGCGGTCTTTTCAAGATCGGGATTCTATTTATAATTGTTTTCGTCTTTGCAAAATCGATATCGTAAAATCGTATCGAAATCTTAAAATCTTACTATAATGTCACTTTTTTAATAGCCTTTATAATATTCTACAATTCTGCAAATTAGTATATATCATAAATATAGGAATTTCTCATGAAAATCTTGTTCTAATTTATGATTATGACATGTTTAAAAAAATTAATATGTTGTTTATAACTTTGTAGTTTTTAGTTTATTGTTCGAGAAACGTAATATTAGATCGGATTAGATCTTAAGATCATATGGTCAGGATCGGGATCTTATAAGATCTTACGTAAGATTCGGACCGCTTTTGCTATATAGTATCATAAAATCATAATATACTAAGATCAGGATTGGCGACGACCGTTGGATATCAAAATTCTCCGCAAAGACTAGGCATACACTTTTGAAATGGTAAGAATTTGACCAAACTACGGGGACATTTTTGCAATTTACTTTTTCTTATTAAAGGTTTTAAAGAAAAAAGAAACATATTTTAATGTTGGTTGGTTTCGTTGGTGGACAGTCAATCATGCAATGGGGTCTTTCCATTTGTTACTTTATTTAAGAGTCAAGATTTATAACATTTTATATTAGTATACGTTTGTATTGACTTGGTTTATTTGTTTAGTTTGTAAGAGACGTATGAAGAATGTACATTGTGTTTTACATAAACTTTATGGATTAAAATTCAACGAATAGTAGTCATCTTTTCAAGTTCAAAAAAAAATAATAGTCATCTTTTAATTCTTTTACATTGATTATTAGACCACTTTCGGTCTCTTTTTGTGTCTATTGAGCCACATCATCATTTCTTAAACTGACACACTTTTGTCAATGATGATTTGTCTCTTTCTGTGTCACTTATACACAAATATACCTCGTAAAATACTTACACACAAAACACTCAAACAATCAGTGGACCCCACTCTCACCCCTTTCCTAGTCGCCAAACCGAAAAAGACCAAACCGACGAGGTGGTGCATCGGTGTCAAAAACCAACGAGCCCGTTGAGAGTGGTCTTAAGACATCTTTTGATACATTTTTTATATTGTAATATGTCTTTTTGATTTGTTTACATTGATTATTAGGACATCTTTTGATACATTTTGAATAATTTAATATATCTTGTAAATTTGTTCATATTAAAACATGTTAAAATAGAGCAACTAGTTGATCTAATTTAGTTGCAACAAATATTACTTTTTCTAAAATGCAGCAAAATAGCATACGTTGATCCCTTCTCCAAAACATGAAAATTTCATATATATTCAAATCATGCTTTAAACGCATTGTACATAATACATTTAATGATTGTGTTATGAGTATATATGAAATTATTGATGAAAATAGGGTGATATATGAAATTCTCCTTTCTTTTAATATACGAAAGATAGTAACAGAGTATATATGAATGGTTTTGTTTTACCAATTACCACGTTATCAAAAAAATGTGGCAAGTGATTCGATCTAGTATGGTTTGATACTTGGATTGACCAACTTCTGATTGATAAAACACATTCGATGTTCCTTGAGCTAGCTCATGAACATCCGCAGGCACCAAAGGTAAAAACTACAAAGTACCTGTGGGAAACAGTGTACTTTTATTAATATAATTTGATTACAAATAATAAATAACAAGAAGTGAATAACGGAAAATTAAACACAGACAGAAAGGTGTAGAAGCAGAAGACAGACACTATATAACGATAAATAAACAAAACAGTAAAGGACGTGGAACGAGGCTCGTGTTAAACACGATTCCCTTAAAACAGATTTGCCGTCTGTTTCCCAGAGTACAACGTCCAAAGCTGTTGCACAGCCGGACCTGACAACTTGCCTGAAAAATCACTAAAGCGTATGCAGTTTCTGATCGAAGGATTGCTGGAAATCGTCTGATAAGGAGATGCGTTTTCTGTGTGTCGAAAACTGAATGACAGGAGTTTATTTTATAGGCTAAACCTGTCTTGGTCACCAAGACAAGATATTAGCTGAAAAATAAACAGATACGCAAATCTGTTAAAAAATAACACGATTTGATATCTTTTATTATTAACACAAAATATTATGTCCAACTTCTTTGCTAAGTTTCAATCTATTCCTGAAATAGATTGATACATAATTGGAAACTCAGACCCGAAACTGCAGCAAAAAGATACGCAGGTCGCGCGGGCTTGCATGAATTCAGAAGCTTCGAACACATTTTGGCCTAGAAATCCTAAAATATGCACCCCCCCCCCCCCCTCTGCGCGCGCGCACGTAGGTGTTAGAGTAAAACCAACAAATCAATTTGAAGGTTCATATCAAGATTTCTATATAAACAAACTTTCATTTCTTATTTTGGGCGATGTGAGATACTCCCACTTTCCAATTTTTTGTGCTTCAAGTGCCTCTCTTTGAGACACGATATCTCATTCATATTACCTTCATTTTGGACACGCTTTAGCTCGTTGCGAAGCTCTCGTCAAGGAGAACGCAAAGCTACCAAGAAATATAAATATATATAACATATACATATATTAAATAGTGTCCAAAAATTTGCAAAACTCACTTTTGCAAACTATTTTTCCAACAATCCCCCACATGAATGGAGATCGGTCGAAAACACACATAAGTTTCGGCGAAATTTCTGCGGTTAAGTCTTGCATAGGATAGGTAGGTGTAACCCTTTGAACCTTCCCTTGTGAGATGCACTTAGTCTCCTAGATCTGAGTAGACGCGATGTCCTTGAACTCATCATCCATTTACGTAGACGACATTACACTTCACACAAGACTCTCCCTGACACTGTCAAGTCCTCATAGTCGTGTTCGCTATGTTCATGAGCACTAGCCTGGTTCTGCAATAGCTCTTAGGAATTGCGCCCCCCACAATTCCATTCGAAGCGACCCCACTTCTCTCTCACATAGGTGATTTCATCTTGAATCATTAAAAGCATATGTTTTGTGATTTCATCTTGAACCATTATGCTTTGTGATTTCATCCTGAATCATTAAAGCCATATGTTTAACCTCTCAACAAGTCACATTTGTTATAGGAATGGACTAGGAAGTTACAATATTTAGTAACTCCCCCACATTGACGTGACTTCCCTCACATTTCTATGATTAGGTTGTCCTATTGAACCCAGATCTTGGGATCTCCAGTCAACTGGGTTAGGTTTTTCTTCATAGAAACTCATTCCTTCAAGGGCTTTAGTCCCATTCCTTTAGACGACTTACTAACTAACTCTCTGCTTAAGCCTTTCGTAAGCGGATCCGCGATGTTACCCATTGAATTTACGTAGTCAATCGTAATAACTCTAGTTGAGAGTAGTTGTCGCACCAATCACCGTCTATGATGGATATGTCTCGACTTACCGTTTTACATTGTGATATGAGCTCTATCAATTTCCAATTGACTATCACACTTTATATAGATGGTCGTTACCGGTTTACGCCATCTTGGTATGTCCTCTATGAATTAACGTAAATATCCCACATATTCTATAAATTTATCTCAAATGATAAATTCAAATTCCATCATAGATTTAGCTATAAAAGTCTGTTTGAAATACTTTTAAGATTTCCAAGACATAGCTTCCCACATAGACTCAATACATCCGATCTAGTGGATCTAGATTCTTTTATGTAAGAATCCATATTTGCATTACTCTATCATTAGATAGCAGTTGGATATCTTCCAAAATGCAATTTCATAAATATCATAGTACTCGTGTAATTCTATTCAAATGGTCATCACTTGAATTATTGGTATATTTACGTAACCTGATTATAACTTCTAAATCAGGTCTCACATACGTCATTAGACACATAAGATGCCCAATATTCTTTGAGTATTCAAAATGGGCAACACCTCTACCTCTATTTTAAATAGATTTAAAAAGGTGTCGTTGGAGTTCTAGCTAGGCCGGAATCCCCCACATTGAACCTCTCAAGAATATTGTCCTTATAATGTTTTTGACTTCAAAACAAATCCATTTGGTTTCATATGATCTTAGTTCCAAAAACCATATCGAACAACCAATGTAGTTCATGTCAAATATTGACTCCAACATTTCATTAGTGGATTTGTTTACCTTGTTATCACTTCCGGTCATAAGTATACCATCCATGTATAAACACACGATTACATATATACCAGTGATTTTTTTTTCTTTATTTTTTCCACATACATCCATTAAATTTCTTAAAGCGGCAATAGCAAGTATCATCCTAATCGAGGTTATTCGCGTAACAGGCGAATATGTATCAAAGTAATCAAGACATTCTCGTTGTCTAAATCCTTTGATTACTAATCTTGCATTATACTTGTCAATTGTGTCATCGGCTTTCATCTTCTTCTTGAAGATCCATTTATAGCCTAGTGGTTTACAACCAGGAGGTAAATCCACGAGCTCCCAAGTATGATTTTGTAAAATATAATCTATTTCACTTTTAATGGCTTCTTTCCATTGAGGCCCTTCTGAGGAAGTAACCGCCTCTCGTTATGAAGTAGGTTCGTTTTCAACCATAAAAGAGACAAAATCGGGTCCAAACGATTTCTCGGTTCTTGCCTTTTTGCTTCTTCTAGGTTCAACCTCTTCTTCCTCAATTTGATCTTGTCTCTCATCTTGGAGATCATTATCAGCTCTTGTTGTCTCTTACCAGAACAACATTATCATCTTGATGTCTCTCATCATGAAGAACATCATCATTTAGTTGTCTCTCATCATGGACAACTGTATCATCTAGTCTAGATGAACATCCATTTTCCTCGGATAAATAAGGAAACACAGTTTCAAATAATGAAAATTTTTCTTGATTCCATTATCGTATCTTTGTATATATTCAGATTTTCTGAATCATATCCAAATAAATGATAAGCACTACTGTAATGAGCATATCACAAATACAATCCACAGTTTTTAGGTCCAATATTTTGATCCTTGGGTGCCGGGATAGATAGACACCCTACATTCGTAAGTACTTATAGGATGGTTTTCTTCCCATCCATAGTTCATAGAACTATCTTTTTTTCCTTACAGGGGATCTTATCTAAAAGATAAGTAGCCAATAAAACCGCTTTCCCTCATATGCCATGGCTTAAACCATGACTTTAACAACATGGCATAACCATATCTTTAAGGCACAATTCTTTTCTATCAACAATTATGTTCTGGTGTATAAGGAGCAACAAATTTATGTCTTATTCCATGTTTAGAACATACATGAAATGGAGACATATATTCACCTCTAATATCACTTTGAACCTCCTTGTTTTCAATAATAAGTTGATTCTTAACTTATTTGTATAGATCAATCTTGTCTATATCGTTACTCTCAAGTAAGTAAAAGTCGCAATATTTTGTGCTACCATCAACAATTACGATGAAGTACCTAATTGCTACCTTAATAGGCATCGATTCCAAATCACATAAAACTATGTGAATCAAGGATTCTGTTAATTTTCGGTCAACCGAGTGAAAAGACAATCTTCTCAATTTGGCTTCAACATAAGTTTTACCATTTTCTAATGTCGGATCCCGCATTGGCAATAATTTTCATTTCATTCAGGCCATTCAACCCATAGTTATGGCACATAAAATCTGAATGCTTTAAAGCATCTACAGTACACATAACCCTAGTATAGGTCTCCCTTTCATCAAGTTCGGGAGCAGATCCTTTAGATGTCACTCATGACATTCCGAACATTCTGTTAATACGAGGTTCCGTTATTAGTGTAACACTAAATTTGGAATAATTAACAACTTGCTATATTACAAAGTGTTTCTTAACAAACACGATAACATCAAATTTTGTTTAAAACACTACTGTTTTGTAAGATCCATTATACAAAACCGCTTTTATCAAGTCTTTCGATTAAAAAAATTAAACAATATCGCATATTACATAATGTTTTTAAACAAAAACAAATTTGTAATATGATTTTGTCAATCTTCTTTAACAATATCTTAATAGATCTGCATCACATGGTATAATTCTACAATGAAAGTCGACAAGGTTTCAAAATAGATTTACTCTTTCAAAGAAACTCAACGAGGTTTCTATAGATCTACTTTCAAATGCATAAAGTTTCAAGAACTATATTTAGTTTATAATTAAACTCAACCTGGTTTAAATAAGCTAAACAAGTCAAAGAAACTTTTCCACAAAATATAATAACAGCTTGTATATTATCATATTTTGTTTCAAACAAACTCATCTTGGTTTCAATAAACACGTTCTAGTAATCTAATAAAATAACAACTTGTATTTTATGAGATTTGTTTCAAAGAAACTCCACTTGGTTTCAATGAATTTGATTTCATCATGATTTTTAATCATGTTAGTAACTAGCGCACCAATTACATTCGCAAGATTCACTAGGGTCACAAATTATGTTACCATCAGTTAACTTGTGAATATTTAAACACAAAAAGCAGTTAAAAAACTGTTAAAACAATATGGTATCTAATAAACTCGACATGGTTTATGTAAACCTGTACCAAATATGATCTTGAGAAACACAAGGTTGGTTTCAATATCCAGATTTAAACAATAACATATGCAATAAACAAACTAAATAAATCAGTTTGAAAAGAAACTCATCATGGTTTCAATATAAACTGATTCAATAAACTGTTTTAGAAATCGTTTTAGATCAGTACACCAAATATGTAAATTAAAATCCTGTTTATAAAACTGGTTTTCCAAAGAAACTCAATCCTGGTTTCGGCAGAAAACAGTTTGTAAATAAAATCTGTTAATAATAATTAATCCGATTTAATAAAAGCGTTTTAATTCTGTTAAACAGAATTTGTTTTAAGACTGTGGGAAACGGTGTATACTTTTATTAATATAATCAGATTACAAATAATAAATAACAAGAAGTGAATAACAGAAAATTAAACACAGACAGAAAGGTGTAGAAGCAGAAGACAGACACTATATAACGATAAATAAACAAAACAGTAAAGGACGTGGAACGAGGCTCGTGTTAAACACGATTCCCTTAAAACAGATTTGCCGTCTGTTTCCCAGGGTACAACGTCCAAAGCTGTTGCACAGCCGGACCTCACAACTTGCCTGAAAAATCACTAAAGCGTATGCAGTTTCTGATCGAAGGATTGCTGGAAATCGTCTGATAAGGAGATGCGTTTTCTGTGTGTCGAAAACTGAATGACATGAGTTTATTTGGTCACCAAGACAAGATATTAGCTGAAAAATAAACAGATAGGCAAATCTGTTAAAAAATAACTGCCTACGCAGGTATGCGAGGTTTCGGAGCTGCATTCGTGTCCGCAGGTCGCGCGGTTTCGAATGAGTTCAGAAGTTTCGAACCCATTTTAGTAAAACCAACAAATCAATTTGAAGGTTCATATCAAGATTTCTATATAAACAAGCTTTCATTTCTTGTTTTGGGCGATGTGAGATACTCCCACTTTCCAATTTTTTGTGTTTCAAGTGCCTCTTTTTGAGACACGATATCTCATTCATATTACCTCCATTTTGGACACGCTTTAGCTCGTTGCGAAGCTCTTGTCAAGGAGAACGCAAAGCTACCAAGAAATATAAATACATATAGCATATACATATATTAAATAGTGTCCAAAATTTTGCAAAACTCACTTTTGCAAACTATTTTTCCAACAGTACCTGCTCACATCGCAAACTTTTTCTTGAAAGCTACTCAACTTGTTTCAAAGCAAATGTTATGCAAAAAAAAGAGAAAATTAAATAAATAAATAAATAAAAATAAAAAAATGTTGACTAATCATTTGTTTCAGTATAATAAATAACAAATCATTACATATAATCATTATCATTTATTTCATTTATAATATAACTCAATCATTAAACAATCATTATTACTCCCTCCGTCTCAATTTAATTGTCAGGAGAGAGAAATCACAAAGTTTAATAAAAGTGGGGCCACTTTAATTTTCAACCACAAAAATAGGATATTCTCTCTTTAGATTCTCTAGTTTTTACTAAAAAAAGAAAGTGGACAATCTTTTTGAGACATCCAAAATTGGAAATATGGACAATTAAATTGAGACGGAGGGAGTACAATATTTAATTACTTTTTAATTTTTTATAATTAATCATTATGAATTTAAAATTTTTATTCATGTGACTACTATATTTAATGGGATACACTATTCATACGGGGCTATCCTCGTAGGCCTGCCCCTATTTTCAGGGAAGATTCCCTTTGTCCCCCCACTTTTTTCAGTACAACACAGTTTTTTGTCAGTTTCTGTTCCGTATTTCTGACAGTTTTAAGCGTTTGGCTTATTAAACTTTATATTTACAGTTCCGCATTTTCAGGTTTATAGCTTTTTGATATAAACAAAATTATAAAAATAAAAAAATAAATAAATAAATAAATAAATAAAACAAAAAAGTAGCCACCGTATGAATAAAATAGTAGCCACCGTATGAATAACTTAGGCCTATTTAATTGTTCACCGCACTTGAAAAAGGACAACTTAATATGTTCATTGTCATAACTTAATATGTTCATTGTCATATGCTTATAATATAAAATATACATTCATGAATAAATTTAAATTAACGATTTAGGTGTAAAAATAAGTCATGTACATATTTTTTTTAATGAGACCTGAGGTATGTTAATACTTAATAGGGAATATTTTATATTGTGATTTAGGTGATAACTATAATATTGAAATGATTAATAGAGAAAGATCGATGTTAAAAATGGTAATTTGTTTTTGATATTTTTTTTGTTTTTTTTCATATTGATTGAAAAATAAATTACTAAGACCTATTTAATATTCGAATTTCTTTGTGATCTTTATTGAACTAGACTTGTAGGTATTATTATTTGTAACATTAATAAAAATTAGATGCAACAAAAAATGTTTTATATATATATATATTCATTACTTCGTAAAATATAGTTTGAGGAAAGAATTTTAAAAAATTGAAACAAATAGTCTTATTCTAAAAGAGTAGCTATAAAAACTAAAGTGCCTGAAAATGTCAATAAAATTTTGACTGCACATTTAATTTTTTAATAATAAAAAAAGTTTCATTGGTGTTTGTTTAGTGTATTTAATGCTTATTTGGTAGGACCCACAATTAATAAGTTGTTGTTATTTGCAAATCATAGGTACACAAAATTTGAGGTAACAAAATAAGTCAAAAGTTGAAGAGATGGGGTATAAACCATAGGACCCTATATAATTTGATTCTGTTAAATTACTCGTAACAAACTTTAATGGGGAGGTTGAACATCCACACCAAATAGTCATAGGTCAAAACAAAGCTAGCTTATCAACTCCCAACCTTCTTACTACTGTATTTATTAGAGTCTAATATTTAATCTCAAGGGGACCATCAATCACGATATCTTAAAATGATTAGAGGTGTCAAAATAATAGGATTACTTATGTAATTATCAAGATTTGCTTTATTTGGCATAAGTGTAAAAGATTTGAGGTATTCCTTTTGAAGATTCAATTTCCAAATAATTATGCCAAAAAAATGTTTTGAAAACCAAACCGGCGACAAGTGAACCGGTTGGCATATTGGGTTCTGGTTTCGACCGAGCAGTTTTGACCACATCAAATGAATAGTCAGACAAGAACAACCAAATAGCAACAATATATAAGGCAAACAACATATAAGCATGTCCAAGTAATCGAAAATAACATTTTAAATCTTACTGGTTCAAAACACAAATATAAAATTATCACTCGATGAGAATCCAAAAAATTGAGTATATAAAGGTTGACAGGTTCCTAACGGTTTATGGTTTCCGGGTTTCAACTGGTTTGCAACGGTTTAACTATAGTCAGTTCACCCGATGTTTTGAAAACTAGTTGGACCTTCGGTTCTACCGGTTGAACCAACCGGTTCAGTGTGAAAAAACAATGTGATGCTTTTCTATTGTTATACGGATGGGTGAGGAAGCTTAATCCAAACTGTAAAACCAGCAAACTGCACAAAAACCGAACCAGATCTCTTCATATAAAATTTGGTTTTTGGTTGCGTATGCAACGGTGTGGTCCAAAACCAAAGGTTTTATTCTTTTATACCAATAAAAACTATCGTTTATGCAATGAGGCTTGAATCGCTATGTTTAGAGTTTGTAAGCGTCACATACTCTGGTGTGATTTTGATCCAATTCTAAACCAGTATCAGATCGCCACCACACTGGTACTATATGATTTGGTTCCGGTTTCAATTGTTCCAATATATTGACAAAAAGCAGAAGTAAATTATTAACTAACAGCCTGATCCATTTTACCTTCTCTATCCTTAGACATTTGCCTTTGAACCATTCCCTTGCACACTGTTAAGAGCTACAACATTTGACTGTAGATACCATCATCTGTTGATCAGACGGGTAAAAATAAACCCGAAAGATGAGTTTGTATGTAAATCAGACAGATAACAGCGACTTTAAACTACTAGTATCTTTCTCAAAACTAAGATATTATCCACCAGGTAAGCACATGATGAACACATACAAGTGAAGCATCATACTTGACAGTAAATAGCCAAACAATACAAGTGAAGAGCGAAGCTTCTATGGTGAACACCAGCTAAGTTTGAACTCGCTAAGTTTGAACACATCACTGCAGTCATGAGGAAGCAAACTTAAGGAAGAACTTGTTAGTGCTTCCCATCTTCCATCGAGAGGATTTCTTATTTCACAATACACAACCTTTCCTTTCTCATTTTCCTTTACCATTAGCTGGTTCAACAAGTGCTTAGCGACTTTGAGGCTTAATTCACTATTCGCCTTGACGTACATGGGGTGGCAAATAGAAAAAACTGCATCAAAGAACAGTGAGTTCTCCCACAAGACCCTGTTGTATTTTGTGGCAAAAACCACTTGTTCAACACTTGTAGCCGGAAACGGGAGGATTGTTCTCACATCATCAATGTTGAAAGGCACTAGAACCCCATCTTCGGAAGCCCGTATTTCAATGATAAACTTGCTTGATACTTCGAGTGCTTCCCTCATCTTAAGAAAGAACAACTCATCGATGGGATTGTTCAATCGGAAACATAGCTCAATTTGCTGGGGAGGAACGGTTGGAAACAAGAGACTAGGCATTGTCGTGCTTTTGTGTGTGTAAACAAGTAGATTGGGAGCATAAAGTTGTACCTTGATTTGCTCGTCTGGGTCAAAACGTATTTTCAATCTTAGCAACGTAAGACATCTGATATCCAAGATTTCGACACTACACCACTTGATTATAAGGGTCAAACTCTCAAGAAATGGAAAGTTGGAGTTGAGCATAGTTGAAAACTCATCATCCATGGACACGTTGTCTAAATATAACTCTCTCAAGCTCCCAATTGTGCCCATTTTGTATAATACGGGCTTAAACCACAATATCGAAGAAAAGAATGTCTCATATGCAAGCGAGCGGAGAGATGGGACATTAGTAACTTCCAAAATATCATTAGACTCGCTGGGATTATTTATTCTCAACTCATATAGATAACGGAGGTTGTTTACCTTGATAGTCCTCAATTCCAAGGGTAACTCGATGTCGATCTTTTCAAGTAACTTGCATGTAGATAACAATTTATTAAGCACCCGTTGACTTATGTGGACATCATCCAACTTTAGAACACGTAGGTTGGTGCAGTGGATTGGAGGATTGCTACTAATGTGAAGGGAATAACGGATATTTTTCCAGACACTGAGGTTTATAAATTTCAAACTTAATGTGTGGAGATTATCACTTGAGAATATCTCATCAGGCAAAGTAAATGATGTGGTAGGCAAGATTTCAAGGTGAAGCTCGTTACTTTTAGCAGCGGCTGCTTGCATGATCAATTTGTAAGCGGAACGAAAAGCAATGTGAATGCCAAACTGAAGATCAAGACTCGTGATTGGTAAGTTGTCCCGGCGATACGGTAGTAAGGTCCTGTAAAGCCAGGTCATGTGCTTTCTCTGATGATGTTTTTTTCTTAAAGTGTCAACGGACGGAGAAAACCGGATGGCAGGGATGGTTGACCAAGCGTGTAGCCATGACTTGGACAAGATGCAGGTGCGGGCAGCATCTTTTGATGGCAACAATAGTTGTATACGGTGAATCAACTCGGGAAACTTTTCTAACTCTCGTCTGCCCATCAGCCATGACTTGGTTGACCAAGCGTGTAGCCATGACTTGGACAAGATACAGGTGCGGGCAGCATCTTTTGATGGCAACAATAGTTGTATACGCTGAATCAACTCGGGAAACTTTTCTAACTCTCGTCTGCCCATCAGTCTGTGTCTCTTCTTTACTTGCGCCATCTAAATCAAAATATTTACTAGAACTTAGCGGAACAAACAACAAAACCGAAACTCTCAATTTAGAACAACAGTCGACAAACATAATCAAATATTGTATTGATGAATGAAAAGAATGAGGTACACCCTCCTTTTATAAAGAACAAGGCCACGACGTAGGGAACTCCTACTCTGACTAAAGTTTTGCGATCTAATAAAAAGTATCAACAACTCTACACTGACTACAATGCACATAGTTAAAGACCTATCTCAAAAGCCCCAATAAAAAATAACTTCAATTCCCTAAATCATGACGTCTAATTTTAAGTGATTATAACCACTTAAAACAATAATGCTTAAAACTAGATTATCGCACACATGATACCTAATCATACTTGCAACCAATCTTAAAACTAGTTCAATAAAGCTTGTTTACATAAACAATAACTCTACGCAAAACACCAGTTATATTTCAACACTAACGACAAGTCAGATACTAACATTTTCACTTACTTCAATCAACACCTATAAAAACCAGAGCTTAGCACAACGCACACGTAAAAAACAACCAGTTGTCCCGCAATGTAATAGGCTTTAATTAATGTCTAAGATTACTCATTTACATTAAGTCGATCCAAATAAGCACTAAACTGATTCAACAAAAGTGTAGTTGGATTGCTAATTCTAAATAACTTCAATTAACAACGCGCTAAAAAAACAACCTGTTGACACGCAATGTAATCGGCTTTAATACCTAATCATACTTCAACCGAGCTCAAAACTAGTTCGCTAAGGCTTGTTACATAATCAATAAAACTAGCCTAAAACACCAGAATTATATCAAACCTCAATTAACAGCTATAAATTGCAGAAATAACAAGCTGTTGACACGCAATGTAATCGCCAATAATAGCTAGCCATACTTCCAATCAAGGTTGAGACTAGTTCACTAAAGCTTGTTTACATAATCAATAACTCTACGATAAACACCAGAACTATATCAAATTTCAATACTAGTGACGAATTCAATACAAACTTCTAAACTTACTACAATTAACAGCTATAAAAAGCAGAAATAACAACCTTGGCGCGCAATGTAATAGACTTTAAATAAAAGGCAGAAATAACAACCTGCTGACATGCAATTTAATAGGCTTTAATTAATGTCTAAGATTACTCATTTACAATAAGGCGATTCAAATAAGCACCAAACTGATGCAACAAAAGCTATGATTAATCTGCTAAAGCTTAAGTTCAATTACTCAACCCGCTAAAAACAACCTGTTGACGCGCAATGTAATCGGCTTTAATACCTAAGCATATTTCCAACCAAGCTTAAGACTAGTTTGCTAAGGCTTGTTACATAATCAATAAGGGGGTGTTTGTTTCGGCTTATATAGTGGGCTTATGGTTTATTTGGTTCTCGGCTTATGTTTCATAAGCTCACTTTTTGTGGCTTATTTTGAGATTTTCTGGCTTATATAAGCTTATCATGTCATGATAAGTTTATATAATCTCACAAGTTTCAAAATAAGCCACAAAAAGTGAGCTTATGAAACATAAGCCGAAAACCAAATAAGCCATAAGCCCACTATATAAGCCGAAACAAACACCCCATGTTGACACGCAATGTACCTAATCATACTTCCAACCAAGCTTAAGACTAGTTCACTAACGCTTGTTTACATAATCACTAACTATACGCTAAAACGCCACAACTGTATCAAATTTCAACACTAACGACGAATTCGATACAAACTTTCGCACTTACTACAATTAACAGTTATCATAAACAATAACCTGTTGCCACACAATGTAATATGATTTTATAAATAACGCGCTAAATAACGACCTGTTGATGCGCAACCTCGCGAACCGCAGACTCCTTGGCTTTGATTCCTAAATCTTCAACCATCATTTTTAACCTAAACACAAATTGACAACAAATTATATATAAAAATAAATTAGCTTTTCATCAATTAGATCTAACTATAGGTTGAATATTCGTTTTGATTCTTACTGCTTTTGGTGCTGATTCCGGCCACGGCGGTTGTGGAGGATTCCGGCGTGTGCGGTGGTCAGTTCTTTTCTTATAGTATTTTATTATTGGGATAATTTCATATTTACCCTGATCTAAACATTGAAATGTCATATATACCCCAAATACAAGTTTTGAATGCATGATGTACAATGCAGTTAAAGCATGTTTGAGGTAAATATGACATTATTAAGTTGGGTAAATATGGAATTGCCCCTTTATTATTTATGTTAAGTATCTTTTTCACTATATTTAATTATTTGCGCTAATTCTGATTCAGTTCGTGTGTCGTTAGATTTAACTATAAGTATTTTTTTTCGCTAATTCTGATTCAGTTCGTGTGTCTTTGGAATATTTTGTCAATTAAACAGGAGGAATGTGATATATAAAGTTTGTTATATAAAAAATCGTAAATAACAAAAAGCTCAGTGTAGTTTCCGTAATTTGTTAATATATATCAAACTTCAATATTTTTTATAAAATCGTACGTATATCGAAAGTATAACAATAGCACCCGTGCGTTGCGCGACGCTGACAATTTTATTTTTGTCTGACCTATGCATGGCTTTTAAAAAAATCAAATTAGTTCTCGCCAAACTGATTGAGCTTTAAAATCAAATTTTTTAGTTTAGGGATATGGTTTGGCAAAAGTAACTATTGTTGGATTTTAGATGGTGCTGTAGATGAAATTATAAAAATATATTATTTTTATAAATTACATTAAGTAACCTTTAATTTTCAGAGATTATAAAAGATTATTTCTTTTGTAACCTCTTATAAATTTTGTCTGTCAAATTAATATTATTTTTTAAGTAGCTTATTTTTTAAAAAAATAATTATAATCTCTTTATTTTTCATTGCCAAGCATATCCTAAATTATCTTTACTTACTATTATATTACAATTCAAACATCAGTGATTGAAATCATATTAAGGTTGAAAATGAGTTTGATCAAATATTTTACTCAAAAGTTCTGAATTTTTAAGACTCATATATATACTACTTATAATGGAGAGATTACTCTCTCTCTTATTTATTAGTTTAAGATTTATTAAATTAGATTTTAAGCACATATAAGTAACTAAACATAATATACAAGTATGTGTGACAACTGGCAATTAAAAAGTCTATTTTAAGTAACCGCATTACGTTAAACTAAACCGAGCTTTTGTCTTTATAACTATTTTTATCGACCATGACTTGATTTGATATCGTTTATTGGTTTTTATGATTTATTTTATTATCGTATGAGTTATCGTGTGTGTTTTAACTCTTTTTGTTAGGCACTATGCGATTCGGCACAATAAAAGCTTAAAACAAGAAATAACGTAACTTTTGAACCGTAACTCGAAACTTGACAAATAAATAGTCAAAACTCGTGGAAAAATATAAATAAACATAATAGAAAGTCGAATGAACGTTGTGGGACACTCGTAGAACAATATATGAGCTCGAAAATGGGTAAACGGGATTGTTTATGAAAAATTACGGCTTCGGCCCCTCTTTTTTCCCCTTGGCCGGCGCCCCCTCTACCCAAAATAATTATTTTTGAGTCCCTTTTGCCCGTGTATAAAAGACCCCATCCCTCCCTCATTTCACACATTTACTTCTCTCACTAAAAACACACATACACATAGCTTTCTCTCTCTACTCTCTCTACTCTCTCTCTCCTCCACCAAACAAACCCTAACCCTAAAAACTACCCACCACCGCCGGCCACTTTCCGGCCAAACGGCGGCGCGTGACCACCCACCTCCACCACCATCTTGTAGATCTCTCTTTCCTCTTTCCATCCATATATATATATCTCTTATAGAAGCCTACATTAACACCTCCAAATCTTACAAAAATGATTCGTGATTCTAGGGTTTTCATTAAATCTTGTAGATCGAGTTGGGAAAAGGTAAATGGAACATGGGTCAAGCTTATTTGGGTCATGAAAAGCCACGAATGGGTCTTTTAAGGCTCTACCATGGCTCGACATTCATGGGTTTTGGGTGAAACATGGGATTAAAACTAATTTACACTTAATAAAACATGTAGTTAGTGATTTGGTATCATGTGGTGTATCATATTTTTGTGTTTTTGCATTTTAGGCTAAGTTTCATGAAATGGGTTTAGATTAGTTGATGGGTTTGATGTTTGGATAATGATTGGAGGTTGATTGATTGTGTTTGGTTGTTGTAGAAGCCATTTGGGAGCGTTTGGTTGTGTAGTTTGGGGCGTACAAGCCACAAGACCTACGATGGGTCGTGGTGTGGTGTTGTACGAGACCCATATGGACCACGGGTCCGGGTCGGATTGTTGTGGTATCTTGTTGGTTGTTGTTGTTGGTGTTTGGATGAGACGCGTGGAGCCGAAAAGCTTCTAGAGCTTGTTTGGTTCACGTGGTCTTAACAGTGACCGTGTCATGATCATTAGGGTCATAACATTGGTTTCGGGTATATTTCGTAGATTAATTGGTTGGCGAGATTGATTTGGGTTGATTTGAGATTGAGTTGCGCTATTGTCATTATTTACTTGGACTTATAATATAAATTGTCAACTTTGAGCAACGTCGGTGTTACTTTGACTTTTTAGTCATTGTTGACCCCGACAACGCCGTAACATAGACTTTAGTATATTTTGGACTATAGATTGATTAAAAGCCGAGAAGTCATGACTCATGCTTGTGGACTCGAAACGAATAACGATATGAAACTAATATTGAAATTGACGAAATATATATAAATTAAAATGTTAATAAATGGTGAAACATAAATAATAAATGGTTTTTATACCAAAACTATCGATAACAAGACTTGTCTTGTTATTTACTATTTTAAATGGAATTAACAACTTAAAAATGGAAAGGTTTTCTAATAAATACGTATTTAATATCGAAATGTGCCATTTATGAGCATTTAATACTAGTCTCAAGTATTTAATTTGTTTACGTTTTGTGCATGGGTTACGGATGACCTAACATTAATAGCGTCGATCCACGTGAGTATCGGACTTATTAGGTTGACGAATCTAATAAGAGCCCGCTAGGTACGATGGGTAACGATATTAATGGGTGAATTATCCTTATGACTCGTTAAGATGCGACCGGTTTATGGGATAATAAGCGACACGAATAAATAATGGAGTTTATCGAGTTGACGAATTCAATAAGGTCTACTGTTTATTCCGAAACTTATTGGACTATGGAGCTTATCGCTTAGATGTCTCATTGTGTTTGTTTGAGTGCATTCATGATATCATGTTGAGTCGATATACGCACACGATGATACCAAACGCTATGATTAAACGGTGAAACAAGACATTTTTTTAGATAAAAAAAAGGAATACATTGGGGTAGATAACGTTGAATTTGGGAAATATATATTAAGATTGGTTTACATTAATAGGTTGTGTCGAGTCGATAGTTGCCGAGCCGTGTTAGCTGTTATCTTCTTGCTAGTGTTTATTTGTGCGTTGCTTGCTTGAGGTGAGTTTCATAGCCCCACTTTTATCTATGTTTTTAACTAATTTGGGGTGAGAAGCATGCTACTCTTTTTGGACCTTTTAAACTATTTTGATTTGCTTATGTGCTTGACTGTTTAGATAGATATGTGGTAGTTGTTGCCTTAGTCTAGGGTAGTATCTATATGCTATAACGCGATGCCTAGCTAAGTATAGACTTCTACCTCGACCTAGTCCAGGGTTAGCTGTGACAACCCGTACTTTCAGGTCATTTCTCAAAACAATTCATGCTTCACAATTTCATCATTTATCGTAAACTAGGTTTGAGTGTTCCAAATTCGCGTGACCTTAATGGTTTAGCGGCGAATTCATGATCATATCATCACGAACATTTCATATAGACTAAGTTTAGTCTACATTTCATTAGCATCGTTTGCACCATGTTAGTTCATTCATGATTTTGCATTTCACATTAAACGCGTAAATTTCATATTAATTAAACGTTATCGCGTAAGTTATTATTTTGAACATTTAATCCGATACTTCCAAAAATGATCCCGATATATTTTTATACTTACATTAGTTTATAAAAACAATATTTTGAGTTTACCTAGTGTTTTAAATTTATTTTGTATATAAATCGTTAAATTTATATTATTACGACGCTTTTCTTAAAAACTACACGATAATTACTATATCACTCAAATCTTACAAGAAATGTATTTTTACAATTTTTATGATCTCATTATACTTTACTTGGACCTATTAAAAATTACTTTTACCTAAAACTACCTTAAATACACTAATGTATATATAAACCTTACAAGTTATTATTACATAAACATTTACTTACACTTTTTATCAATTATATACAAATTAAAGAGAGAAAAAAAAAATATTTTGTAAATACCTCCCCCCTTGGCCGACCAAGGGGGGGTAGCATTAATTAGTTGGTATTTTTTCCTTGATAGTATAGATTTGTACTCAAACTCAATCACCTCATTCATTCATCACAAATAATTCACAAGTTAGTAAAAAGTTCTCTCTTCTCTTGTTTCTTCCTTCCATAACCGGTTATACATAGGTGTTAAGAAGGGATCATCAAAATTTTCCAAGCTCAAGTTAAACAATCTAGTTACACTCTTATTAAAGGTTTTGAAATAAAAACCTAGGGTGTTTAGGTTAATCCTTGTTCTAATCACCTCATCAAGTTTACTAGTAAGCATATCATTTACATTTTACATCTTTCATTTTCATTTCATATGTATTTCATCATTTTTTTAGCAAGCATGCAAGACTTATAGTTATTTATACCATTTTTACATTGTTTTTAGAGTTTTATATATATAAAAGTCATCCTATAATTTATCCCTTGTTATATATTGGTCTTGATGATGTTTAGGAACCCATGACACCCTAAGAAGGTGTATGGTAGGATTAGAATAGCTTTGGAGTTGTTTTGAAGGGATTGGAATAGGTTTAGTACGAGAAAAACTCTTTTCGACAAGTATATAAAGTGGTCTGATCTTGTTTTGTATTTCTGGAAAATCCGACAGTAGACACGAATTTTTGGCCTAGATATTTAGAAAATATACTTTAAAACGAATCCGTGGCCGCTTGAACGGATTAAAACGGAGTTATAACGAAGAAGTTATGAATTTTTCAAGTTTGGCGACGATATATATATTTCCTGAAATTTCAGCAAACTGTTTTTGCTTTGTACGAGTCAAAAACGAGTCTTAAGCTTTATAAATTATTTCGACTTATCAAAAATATATTAGTATACTTTGATACGAAGCTAAGGACGTATAATACGTAGAAAACGGATTTGTAACGACTAAAATATACACGTTTTCATAAAATTGCCGTAACTTTATTTTTAGAAAAACTATATTATTTTTATTTGTCAAGTGTTACGGTAAACAAAACGACCATATTGAAGGTTATTTTTAACGTCGACGTAGAACTTTTTGTAACGAGATGTCTTCTAATAAAATTGAGATCACCAAGCATATTTTCCAAAACGACCAACCGTTTGTATAGCGGAGTTGTAGTAAATTATTTACTGTTGCTTAAACTTTGCCGAAACTCACTTTTTAAACCACATTTGGACAAAATCACCATATTTAACCTCTATTATCTTTATGTTCGAGACCTCTATGACGAAAACTCATGTACTAAAACTTCTAGATTTTGATACAAGCTTTCCAAAACCGTTGAGTTCGTTTCCTAACGTTCGACGTACACCATTTTACGACTAGTTTTTCGAAGCCATTTTTGTCACTTTCATGAAATTTCCAACGACTTTATTTTACGACGAAAAGTTAAAATTTCACAATAAATCAATTGTAGGATGACATTTTGACATAAATACTTGTAAAGTAATTTAAGAATGGTCAAGACGTCAAAAGAGTATTTTTCGACGATAAGTATTATTTTCAAAACTCGCAAATAATATAAATAACATACGAAATGCATGCATAACATTACATCATAACTCATTACGTATCATATCATTCATAATAGGTCAAGATTAACGCATCACACTACATCTCGGTGTACTCACTCTTGTCATCATACCAATTCATCAAGTGAGTTTTCATAGCCCCGTCGTACATGTATAATTATTTTCAAACCTACGGGGGAGAATACATTGCACAACATTTTTATTACGATACCAAGTATGTTAAATTCATTTACATTGCTTAAGTTACCACACGCCAATTGAAAGTCCCCATTATATTACATGAACCGTTAATCTTAGAAGCGAGGGTGAGTGGATAGATCTATCGAGGGTGACTCCTCCATCCGGGTTGGTGAATCCCAACTAGTCATACGGATGCATTTCATTTAATAACATTATTGAGTTGTCTGGCAAACACTCTGTTGGGGCGTACATTATGAACAGTCTAGTTTCGGTGTCATGGACTTATAGCAATTGTAACATTTTTCTGTGACATGATTGTCATACCTGGTCTATACTTGTGTAGTCGTATAAAACATTTACATAAACCTATGATTTCTCACCAACATTATTGTTGACCGTTTTAGCAATGTATTTTCAGGTAACTAAGACATACTCATCATGGCATGGTTAAGGAACCTTTTGAGTCGCGGCGTCGACTTATATCATTGTACATTATGGCACTTTCTTTCAAAACATCGTTTGGACTTGTAATATATTTATATTTCCGCAAACTTTATAAACTTTTGGGACCTATGTTGTAACTCTGAACGCTTTTATTAAATATCAAACGATGTGTTTTAAAACGACACTTTAGGTCGTTCAATATAACTGTGATTGTGGTGCTATGACAGTCAAACCCCCAGGAATTCCATTCCGCTGCTAAACAGGTAATTTGGGGGTGTGACAGATTGGCATCAGAGCTTCGGTTATAGAGAACTAGGTTGCATCATTGACCCTAGACTATAACTACATCATCATAGCATCTCATCATTTCATCATAAGTGCATGTTCACTTTACATGAGGTTTATACGTACATTTTTCGAGTTATTTACTTTCATTTCACATCGATTGTCACATGGATGCCCTTAAATACTCATCCCATTATCATTTCCTCATACTCTAATGTGGAGAATTCCTTGTCATTCCCTATCACAATTTTTATATCAACTGATTCATCACCGATAACGTCGAATGCCGAGATAAACCTTTAAGTAGGGCGAAGTCACTCTCACTCCTTTGTTTCACCACTAACATGTCGAGTTACACTTTACTCACACATTAAGTCACTAAACCATCATACATTTGAAGCACTTACGACATCTCATAACCCATCTGTTGGGAACCCGTCGATCATTTTGAAACATAATCCCAAACTTATCACCTTTTATCACATCTCTTTAGAGCGCTTATTCTTAACATAGGATTTGGATACGTCTCATTTTTCCTTTTATTTTGAAGAGTTATGGCGCCGAAGAAAGCTGCACTAGAAATGACACCAGCTGCTATCCAAAAGTACGTAGAGGATAGTATATCCGAGGCACTAAGGAAAGAACGAGCAATGGTAACTGCTGTTACAGAGGCCGCAACTGCTGCTCAAACTGCTAGACTTGCTTACATCAAAAGATTTCAAGAGTTGGCTGTTCTTTGTCCAGCTATGGTTTCGGACAATGAGAAACTATTGGAGAATTTCATTGGAGGATTTCCACAAAATATCCAAGGAGATGTAACTTCTTTCGATCCACAAACAATTGAAGAATCTACCCGTATGACTCAAATACTCATGGCTCAAGTAGTAAAGAGAGGAAATATCACCAACACCAACCGAAACCACAATAACAACAACGACGATGACCAAATCAACAACAACAAAAGGAAATGGGAAAACGACCAAGGAGGTTATAACAACAACAACCAAAACCGTAACACTAACCATCACCAACAACAGAATAGAAGGCAAGAAGCTACTATGGTTTATGTTGCTGCGCCAATAGAAGGCAGAGGTTATGCTGGAACACACCCACTATGCACTAGATGTAAGTTTCATCACTCAGGTCTTTGCCCTGCCAAGTGCCGCAAGTGCCAAAAATTGGGACACCTCGCCAGGGATTGTAGAGGTAAAACTATAATTACATGCTTCGGATGTGGGGAGCAAGGACACTATCGGAGCCAATGTCCCCGGAACCAAGGTCAACAAGTGGAAGGTGCTCATGGGAATGCATACATATTAGGAGGAGGAGAAGCTCATCCAGGTATCAACAACGCGGAAGACTGAAGAAGTTCGGAAACTAACAGTCTTAATTTTTCCTATGTATTATGTCGTACTAAGTTTATGTCTTCCATCGTATCCGAAACTTTATAACTTAAAGATGTACTACTTTTGATAAACCACTCGTTGTAAAATATTCTCATCTATCGTACTTTATTTTCTTTCCGATTTGTTATTACTTACGAGAATTTTAATTCCTTTTACTTTAACTATCATTTTAACGACACAGATTAAATCGTTGTAAACATCGAGAGTTATAACAACTAAACCGAACGTCACATCATCGTTCCTTAATTATACATAGCCTAGCTAACTATGTCTAATTCTAGAGGAATCATGTTATGTTGGGAGCGGTTATTTATAAATCTTAGTGCAAGCAAAATTTTCACATATTCCAAAGTCAAAGTGTTACTCATCGGAGATACTCATCCAATATTTTTCTCTACTACGATGTTTTGTACACTCTCAATCATCGACAACCGTAACGACACTTCTCCATGTCTTCTCTCCTCGATATTCATTATAAACTCAAAAATTCGATAGACTAACACGAACTGAATTCAGGGACTGAATTCCTTTTTGGATGGGCGAATGTGACAACCCGTACTTTCAGGTCATTTCTCAAAACAATTCATGCTTCACAATTTCATTATTTATCGTAAACTAGGTTTGAGTGTTCCAAATTCGCGTGACCTTAATGGTTTAGCGGCGAATTCATGATCATATCATCACGAACATTTCATATAGACTAAGTTTAGTCTACATTTCATTAGCATCATTTGCACCATGTTAGTTCATTCATGATTTTGCATTTCACATTAAACGCATAAATTTCATATTAATTAAACGTTATCGCGTAAGTTATTATTTTGAACATTTAATCCGATACTTCCAAAAATGATCCCGATATATTTTTATACTTACATTAGTTTATAAAAACAATATTTTGAGTTTACCTAGTGTTTTAAATTTATTTTGTATATAAATCGTTAAATTTATATTATTACGATGCTTTTCTTAAAAACTACACGATAATTACTATATCACTCAAATCTTACAAGAAATGTATTTTTACAATTTTTATGATCTCATTATACTTTACTTGGACCTATTAAAAATTACTTTTACCTAAAACTACCTTAAATACACTAATGTATATATAAACCTTACAAGTTATTATTACATAAACATTTACTTACACTTTTTATCAATTATATACAAATTAAAGAGAGAAAAAAAAAATATTTTGTAAATACCTCCCCCCTTGGCCGACCAAGGGGGGGTAGCATTAATTAGTTGGTATTTTTTCCTTGATAGTATAGATTTGTACTCAAACTCAATCACCTCATTCATTCATCACAAATAATTCACAAGTTAGTAAAAAGTTCTCTCTTCTCTTGTTTCTTCCTTCCATAACCGGTTATACATAGGTGTTAAGAAGGGATCATCAAAATTTTCCAAGCTCAAGTTAAACAATCTAGTTACACTCTTATTATAGGTTTTGAAATAAAAACCTAGGGTGTTTAGGTTAATCCTTGTTCTAATCACCTCATCAAGTTTACTAGTAAGCATATCATTTACATTTTACATCTTTCATTTTCATTTCATATGTATTTCATCATTTTTTTAGCAAGCATGCAAGACTTATTGTTATTTATACCATTTTTACATTGTTTTTAGAGTTTTATATATATAAAAGTCATCCTATAATTTATCCCTTGTTATATATTGGTCTTGATAATGTTTAGGAACCCATGACACCCTAAGAAGGTGTATGGTAGGATTAGAATAGCTTTGGAGTTGTTTTGAAGGGATTGGAATAGGTTTAGTACGAGAAAAACTCTTTTCGACAAGTATATAAAGTGGTCTGATCTTGTTTTGTATTTCTGGAAAATCCGACAGTAGACACGAATTTTTGGCCTAGATATTTAGAAAATATACTTTAAAACGAATCCGTGGCCGCTTGAACGGATTAAAACGGAGTTATAACGAACAAGTTATGAATTTTTCAAGTTTGGCGACGAAATATATATTTCCTGAAATTTCAGCAAACTGTTTTTGTTTTGTACGAGTCAAAAACGAGTCTTAAGCTTTATAAATTATTTCGACTTATCAAAAATATATTAGTATACTTTGATATGAAGCTAAGGACGTATAATACGTAGAAAACGGATTTGTAACGACTAAAATATACACGTTTTCATAAAATTGCCGTATAGCGGAGTTTTCCAAAACGACCAACCGTTTGTATAGCGGAGTTGTAGTAAATTATTTACTGTTGCTTAAACTTTGCCGAAACTCACTTTTTAAACCACATTTGGACAAAATCACCATATTTAACCTCTATTATCTTTATGTTCGAGACCTCTATGACGAAAACTCATGTACTAAAACTTCTAGATTTTGATACAAGCTTTCCAAAACCGTTGAGTTCGTTTCCTAACGTTCGACGTACACCATTTTACGACTAGTTTTTCGAAGCCATTTTTGTCACTTTCATGAAATTTCCAACGACTTTATTTTACGACGAAAAGTTAAAATTTCACAATAAATCATTAATAAACTATTGTAGGATGACATTTTGACATAAATACTTGTAAAGTAATTTAAGAATGGTCAAGACGTCAAAAGAGTATTTTTCGACGATAAGTATTATTTTCAAAACTCGCAAATAGTATAAATAACATACGAAATGCATGCATAACATTACATCATAACTCATTACGTATCATATCATTCATAATAGGTCAAGATTAACGCATCACACTACATCTCGGTGTACTCACTCTTGTCATCATACCAATTCATCAAGTGAGTTTTCATAGCCCCGTCGTACATGTATAATTATTTTCAAACCTACGGGGGAGAATACATTGCACAACATTTTTATTATGATACCAAGTATGTTAAATTCATTTACATTGCTTAAGTTACCACATGCCAATTGAAAGTCCCCATTATATTACATGAACCGTTAATCTTAGAAGCGAGGGTGAGTGGATAGATCTATCGAGGGTGACTCCTCCATCCGGGTTGGTGAATCCCAACTAGTCATACGGATGCATTTCATTTAATAACATTATTGAGTTGTCTGGCAAACACTCTGTTGGGGCGTACATTATGAACAGTCTAGTTTCGGTGTCATGGACTTATAGCAATTGTAACATTTTTCTGTGACATGATTGTCATACCTGGTCTATACTTGTGTAGTCGTATAAAACATTTACATAAACCTATGATTTCTCACCAACATTATTGTTGACCGTTTTAGCAATGTATTTTCAGGTAACTAAGACATACTCATCATGGCATGGTTAAGGAACCTTTTGAGTCGCGACGTCGACTTATATCATTGTACATTATGGCACTTTCTTTCAAAACATCGTTTGGACTTGTAATATATTTATATTTCCGCAAACTTTATAAACTTTTGGGACCTATGTTGTAACTCTGAACGCTTTTATTAAATATCAAACGATGTGTTTTAAAACGACACTTTAGGTCGTTCAATATAACTGTGATTGTGGTGCTATGACAGTCAAACCCCCAGGAATTCCATTCCGCTGCTAAACAGGTAATTTGGGGGTGTGACATTAGCAATCGTTCTAGACTTTGCTACGACTGTGCTGGCTAGAGTCGCTAGGGGCTCACTATGACGTCGGATATGATATTGATGATATTGTGATTGTGATATTGGTATGTGATTGATGTGTATCTATCTTAGGTCTCGCATAGCAAATAAACTCCTACAGGTCCACTATTTTAAACTTGAAATTAAACATATGAACTCACCAACGTTAGCTGACCTTTTAGCATGTCTTTCTCAAGTATTTAAGTGATGTTTGGAGTGCGTGTTCTGTGGAAGCTTGGCAAGGAGGCATGGTTCAAGGATAATAATCAAACTCTGATAATTTATGGGGACCTATTTTTATAAATCATGTTTGGGCATTTTATTTACATTTTGGGATAATTGTTTTGAATAATTAAATTTGGGATTGGTTTTAAATGATAATATGACTATCTTGTTTGCTATATTTGTGTGAGATACCAATCTAATGTAACGCTCTGAAAACTTGATTAAGTCTTCCACTGTACCGAGATTTGGGGGTGTTACAGTATGTAAAACACAAATCAAACTCAACAATTAATACTTTTTCATACAATTAATACATAATTTAAAACACTCCATCACCAATTGTTACAACTACCTAAGCACAAGGTACAAATACAATCTAGAACTTCCCTCTACTCCATGTTAATGTACCAAGATTTTAATGCAATACATATAATTAACACAAAATATGAAGCTACATGTACAATCATCATAAACACAAATTTTTTACACTAAATAAATCATAAACACAATTATGTACAAATTCTCCAGCCTCCTTTTATTCTCTAGCCTCCTTTTATCCAACTCCAACTACACAGTCAATAGTATATCTTCATTGTTTCCAACAGATTCGAACAAACACTTCCAACAAATTAAAATGGTTCGTTCTCTTCTCTATCAAAACTTTCGACGGACGCATAAAGAAGAGGCGTGCAACCGATTGGAAGTGTTCAAATCTGGTTGGTTCAAATCGGTTTGGAAAAAACAAACCAGTTGGACGCATAAACACTTCCAACAGTTAGCACTTCCTTAAATGTTTTTCTTCTTTTCCTTCTTTTTGGTTCGTTCAAATCGGTTAGAAGAAACAAAAGAGGAGTGGCTAAGTTTGAGTTGATAGTTTGATAGAAAAGAGAAGAAATTAAAATGGTGGCTGAGTTTTGAAATGATAGGGACAAAGAAGAGGCGTGCAAAATTTGTGTAGGTTTAGGGTAATACAAAGTGTTTTATATCAAAGGTAATAAGTCATTGGTGTGTTGGCTGAGTGAGATTCAAGAAACTGGGCTAAAAAAATAATAATAATAAAAAAATATATATATATATATATATATATATGTAGCATTATAGCCATGCTTATTCATAAACCAAAAGTAGCCACAGCTAGGGGTGTCATTCGGTCTGACCCGACCCGAACCCGACCCGAGTCAATCGGGTTCAAAAATATATTCGGGTCAATCGGGTCAACCCGAATTGACCCGAGTTCTAAACAAGGTCGGGTTCGGGTATATTTTTTTAGCCTTGACCCGACCCGAACCCGAATAACCCGGTTCAACAACACTTTTACAATGTAAAATACTCGGGTTGACCCCGAACCCGAACTGACCCGAACTGATTGACCCGACCCGAGTTGACCCGACCCGAGTTGACCCGAACCCGAATTGACCCGACCCGAGTTGACCCTAGTTCTAAACAAGGTCGGGTTCGGGTATGTTTTTTAAGGCTTGACCCGACTTGACCCGACCCGAGTTGACCCGAACCCGACCGGGTCAACCCGAATAACACCCCTAGCCACAGCCAATGATTAAAAGAGTATAATGAAAATTATTGTCATTAGTTAAAGAGTTGAAAGTTGTCATATAAATTTTTAGCATCCGTAAATTTATTGTTACTAAAAATATAACAAACTAGAAAACATGATTAACTGAAAAATTATATTTCAGGTACCGTCATCGCAATGCGCAGGTACCCTGCTACTATGTTCTAATTGAATCTCAACACAATGGACTATTAAATTTATCAATTAAAATAATGGAATTTTTCTTAAATAAAATATATGATCGATATCTTTTGTTACTTCGATTCGATTTTTTTGGACCAACTTTGTTAAACCTTGATGTAACTAAAAGAGGTTCTCTTTGGTGTTTCATGTTCTCTTTATAGTTTTCTAAAACCAATTATATAATAAGAATTAGATTACATGTGCATTTTAGGTGGCGTTTTGTTCGTTAATTTAAAATTTCGGAATTTTAAATTTTAAAAAATTTTAATTTTGAGAATTTAAATTTCTCGAAATTTAAAATACTTTCGCATGTTTGCTTCACAGAAATACATAATATTTTGAAATATGTCATTTTGTTTATTATTGCAATTTTATTGGGGAGTGTTGCATATGGGTGTAAAAAAAAACAATGGCCCGACCCCGATTAAGCCTATTCGAGTCAGGTTACATAAGTCAAAAATTTTATTCGGGTTAACCCAAGTAATCTGAATACTAAATAGGGTCGGGTATCGAGTCGACCCAATTGACACAAATAAATAATTTTCATTTTTTTAATATAAATCCTATCAATATTCTATTTAAACAAGTAAAAAAATATTTTTATTATATTTTTTTTATATTTGGATTGACCCGAACCCGGATGGACACAACCCGAGTTGACCCGACCTGAATTGGCATGAACCCAACAAACCTAATTCACCTTGACTCGACTTTGACCCAACCACAATTGACCCCGAACCCGAACAACTCCACACCCAATTAACACCCCTAGTGAAAGATTTAATTTGATTTAAAAAAATAACAAACAATAAGAAAAATACAAAAAGAAAAAAAGTTAGATAAAAAAAGTCCAAGTAAATTAAAATTTCTTACTTTTGGAAGGTATTCAAACTCTCTTCATTTTGATAATTCCTGGAATTTTAAATTCTTTTATTCCAAACACAATATTTGAAGGAAATTAAAATACAAATACCATGAAATGCCCCCAATATACCCCAACCAAACGCACCCTCGGTATCTTGGTTACTTGAGGGATTGTGACTTTATCCCTTGCACACTGTTAAGAGCTACAACATTTGACTATGTAGATACTATCATCTGTTGATCAGACGGGTAAAAAAAACCGAAAGATAATCTTGTACATATCAGACAGATAACAGTGACTTTAAACTGCTTGTATCTTTCTCAAAACTAAGATATTATCCGGCAAGTAAGCACGTGATGAAAATCTAGTGATTTTAATGAGATACGATATGAACAAACACTTACCATAGACCCATAAGGCAGTAAATAACAAGGAAAATACTCGTCCGCCTTTGGTTTGCATAATTCATTCAACTTGGAACCATTGAGGCACATGCAAAGCCACAACTTTTGTTGCGACTGTGTATGCGTGCAGTGCAGCTCACAAGACTCAGATAAAGCACACTACAATGTACATAACAACAACGACTAATAAAATATAATATAATATTATTAACTTATAACTCAGGTAATAAAAGGTCACAAAGACCTGTGAAACACCACTTTGCAATTTGATTAAACTACATTTGGTTATAGGCCTTAAAATTCGATTCTTAAAAAAAAAAGTAACCTCATTCTCTCTTTTATTTAGGTCATTTTTGCCCTTTTCTGCTTAATCCGATACTGTGTATGTGATTCATCTAAACAAACTGTTGTGTGTTCACCGTTGCGTATAACTTGTCCCAGTCCAACAACTCCCAGTCCAAGGTGGATACAGGCAGGAATGCGAGCCCCACACCAAGAGCCAATATGAGCAACCCTGTAGCCTTCATGCATCCCCACCCGCGTGATACTCTTCCCAATAACACCTTACAGTATTTGTCTGCTTCCTTGTAGAGTGCTGATTTTTCTCCATCTGTTACCGCCTTGTCGTTCTACGGGTATAAATAAAAAGGGAACAAATAAGTTGTGTTTGGAATAATCTTTAGATTTGCATGCATATATAAGGTTTTTTTATACATAATTTAACAATCTACTTTTTTAAGTCTTGTTTTAGTCATCATACTCTTCTTTTGTACATCCGAGTCGTCAAAAGATGGCTTCCATTTGCGTCTTATTGTAACCTCAGAAACCGAGTTTAAAGAGGGTTCATATTAATCTTATTTGAAATGGCTAAGTTTCTGGGTGACAAAATGACCCAAATGGGACACAAGATCATCCTTATTGACCGACGTACAAGAAAAAGTACAATGACTAAAACGAGAAAATGAAAAAGTATGTTCATATTTAACGGGGAAAAAAAATATTTATATTAGTGAAATGCAGAGCATAAAAGTAGAGTTGGCAAATATCAACCCATTTATTAATGAGTCGATTTGATTTGTGTTCAGATTGAAGCTTGTTAATGTCATCTGTTGGTACGTTTTTCAAGAAATGAATGCTAATAAACGACATATAGCAAATATTGTGAACCAACCCTATTCGACTTTTCTTTGTTAATTGAGTTACTTATTTGACTTTTCCGTGTCAAGTGAGATACTTATTTGACCTCATATTATAATGAATTTGTTAGAGATCAATGCATAGATATTTACTAACATGTTATACATGTGTAAAAAGCGAGCAATGTGCGAGGTTATAATACCTTTTTCTTTAAACTCCTAAGAGTTTCAGTGAGGGCCTCAAGAGAAGACTGATTTAGAGACAGAACCTTCCACTGCTCAGCGAGTCTTCTCAACACCACAACGCTTGCTTCTAAATTATCCAAATAAAGCTTCTCCTGCACATATTATATTTGAAATGAGTCAAATGACGATCTATATTTTGACATAAAATTCAATACTAAAGACAGATTATAACTTATACTATTGGTAACATTTGCGTATCAAAATAGTAAATGTCTAAAAAGAAGTACATGTCTAAACCATGAAAGTACAATTTAATTACTAATTTTACTCATAGATAACCAAAGGGCCTTTGGCCTAGCGGTATCCGGGAGCTCAAATATCGCGGGTTCAAGTCTCATTTGAGACAATGGGTGTATTATTACATGTTTAACGGGTGTGTTTCGAGTCCCGCCTTTCGAAAAGAAATTTACTCAGATATAAGTACTAGATGCTAGATGAAAAAAAGGAGACTCACCCATTGTTTGCAGCAATCGGGATTTTGAGTCAAACACCAGATAACAATACTAGATGCTTCATTCGCTAGCTCAGGGACGCCTGGCAAAGAACAATATCAAGAAATTAACTTTTAAATCTTCTTTTCAAATTTACATATTATGCATTTAAAGTAAATTGTGCCTTCTCCTGAAGCTTGCAGAGAAATAGTCAAAATCTGTTGAGAGACTTGTTTCATGGCCTTGCTTCCAGTGGACCCCGCAAGTGCAACCTTCTTGAGTATAGGATACACAGCTTCAAATCTTTCGGTTGCCTGTATCAAAAGTATGTAAAACATCAACCAGAAGCGTAAGAATATTCAGAGTAATGGCGAACTAGAGGTGGCGCCTTTGATTCTTTTACTTGTGAAAGGGTTGATTTGGGTTAAGTTTTTATCTCTAATGGGTCAAATTAAAAATAGCATGGTGAAAAATGGGCCAAAAAGGTTGAAAGTCACTGTCACCCACAGTGTGTTTCATTTGAGACAACTAAGAAACTAAGACAGCTAACACATGCAGTTAGGCATTGAATCACATGCGATTAGATTTGTATAAATTTTGTTCACATGTGATTTTTCAAATTTTCAAATCACATGTGATTAGAATCAATCTGAACTACCCATTTTTTTTATCTAAGGGTACAGATTGGTTTCATTGGTCTTAAATGAACTCACCCCTAGTTTAACCTGGTTTAACATTCAAATAATATTATTTTGTGATCATAATGTTCAATAACACACATAAAAGAAAGTCAAACACTGTGTATAGACGCGTTAATCTTTTTAGAGTAAAAGTGTTTAGGGTCGACCAGACCTGCCATGTATTTCACCCAAACCAAGAATTACGCATGTTTACCTAAACCCGTCCCACCCATTTTTCGACCTTTATTGTAAAAATGTCCCCCATAGAAGTCATACCTTAACACGAGCTGAAGATGAAGGAAATGTGGCTCTCAATAGCAAATCAAGAGCCGATGGTGGCAACAAACGCTCTCCCTTCCTCACAGCACCATTCACTAATATAGTTTGAGCCTTTGGGGCTGACAAAATCCTATAAACATTAAAAAAACAGAAGACGTCACAAATTTGTAAGTCTCATATGGAGCTAGTGGACGGTAGAAAATAGAAAGTTGATTTGAACCTTTCGACTGATTGCAATATCAGATCCCTTGTTTGTGGGTTGGACCCTGCTTTGGTCCCGATTATTGGCAATATCAAATGAGACCATAGATGTAACCCGACAGCAAGCTCACCATGTGATGCCTGTATATATGAACTTTATATTAGTACATGAAACATCGTTTATGAAACAGGAAATAGAAAGTATGTTTTTGTAAACAGTTGTTGACTCACTTGTGCTACCATCCAAGCGACAAGTGGAAGCTTGTCTTGTCCTTGAAACTTTTGGGTTTCGTTTAGAGTTGGTAATGCGGAAATTAGCACATCAGGTTTCCTACGTAACACCATTGCTAATACTACAAACAGACCCACCTGTTAAGGATTCATGGAATAAAAATCAGCTCATGACTATAGTGAGTCGCCTAGTTGAGATAACGCAATGTGACTATTGAAGCAGGATGGATGATCCAGAAAAAGATAAATAAGAATAGGAAATTCAGTTTATAGCATACCTGAGATTTTGAGGATGAAGTTTGGGCACCTTTCTTGGATCCTTTTGTCACGCCTTGTTGGTTTGCCAAGTCAGCAAGAATGCTGTCTAAGGACCAGAGGAAAAAAGCACGAAGGGCTTCCGTAGATCGTTTATTGATCCAATCCACAGACGTCTTGTAAACAGCCTCAGGAATATGTGACACGGGATTCTGCATTTAAAACAACTCAAAATATATAAGATGAAGAAGAAGAAAGTTCATGTTGATCCAAAAAGCTCAAATTTGTTCACACTAATGTATACACGATAAATGAATCGTAAACACAGTTTAATTGTGTGGTTTTCATACACTCCGATGTATATACCATGATATCAAATAATTTAGTTGACATTACATTCACAAGCACTATACACTGACATCCCAAGTTTAAATCCTTTTATTCCATTACTTAGTATAAACATAGTGTGCAGTTTCAAGAAGAGAACTTACATCTGCAACCTTGGCAATGGGAGACTCTCTAAATAACTTCACCCACGGAAATTGTGAAGCAGGCACACCAGAAAATGCCCGTCCAAAATAGTCAGCAAACCTCATCAACTGTATATCATCTTGGCCCTCGTATGAAGCCTACAATAAACACATGTACAGCATTAGTTCCTATTATTTAAACCAATAACTAAGCAAAACTTAAAGGGTCTTGAAACTAATCATGAAGTACTGTACCGACTACTTAATCTACAGCAATACTAACACTAATCATTATCCTAGCATTATACAAAACTCAGTAGCTACGAAATAAACAAAATTGAATTCAAAACAAAAACTACAAATAATTCTCAAATCAATCTAGTGTTTTTTAAAGCTAAATATGCGTCACTTCAATTATCATGTTTTTACAATAAATAATTAGCTTCTTCTTATTCGAACCAAGTTTGTAGTCCATACTAATACTAACTGAAACTCGAGCTTAACTTCACGTAAATCAAACTGATCTCGAGCAGATCGCAAATCTACTTTTACTTCTAAATCACTTCACTTGTCATGTTTTTACGCGAAATAATTAGCTTCTTATTCAAACCTAATTTGTATTTGACACTAATTCTAATTGAAACTTGAGCTTGACTTTAACTAAATCAAACCGGTCATTAGTAGCGTAGTAGCATGAGAATCACCTCAAACTAATCACTTCACTTATCATGAACTTTTAAGAAATATCTAGCTTCTTCTTAGTTGTACCTTATTTTTAGCCAGTACTAACTCTAACTGAAACTAGCTCTAACTGAAACATGAGCTTGATTTTGTCGAGCAGCTTGAGCTTGACTCCACCTAAAACAAACCGATCTCATACTTTCAAACTCGCCAAAAATATTATAAAACTAACTACAGACAAACTCAATATTTCAAGCTCGGCTCTACCTAACTAGATAGTATCTTAATCATGTAACCATAAAAATACACATAACAGTATATTTGTAAATTACAAGGAGTCTCGAGCCAATCTCTAGGCTCACAACCTAATCAGTTCACTTATGCTAATCAAACCTAATTCACATTCAATTCTAACTCTAAACCGATCTCAAGCAGTTAAGCGAATCGGATCAACCTAATCACATCACTTATCATAATAATCACAATTCTAACCAACTAAATCAAAAAAATTATAACATTTTTATAAAATTATACCGTAACATCTACCAAAAAGTTCTCAAGCTCATCATCATCAATCTTCGCCCCAACTTCACTAACCGCAACTTTCACCTTCTTTTCCATTTCATCATCATCATAATCATAAATCGCAAATCCACATTCTACTTCCTAATCACTTCACTTATCATGTTTTTCACTTAATATCTATCTTCTTCTTCTTATCCATACCTAACTTGTATCCGATACTAATTACTAATTGAAGCTTGATCTCGACTTCACCTAATTTCTATTTCTAATCAATTAAACATCTAGTTTCTTCTTAATCAAATCAATACTAAGTCTAATCAAAACTAAACCGATCTCGAACATTTCGTGAATCGGATCAACCTAATCACTTCACTAATCATATTTTTCACGTAATATCTAGCTTCTTCTTCTTATCCATACCTAACTTGTATCCGATACTAATTACTAATTGAAGCTCGATCTCGACTTCACCTAATTTCTATTTCTAATCAAAACTCGACCTCGACGACACCTAAATCAAATCGATCTCAAGCAGTTCGCGCATCGTATCAAATCTACATTCTACTTCCTAATCACTTCACTTATCATATTTTTCACTTAATATATATCTTCTTCTTATCCGTACCTAACTTGCATCCAATACTAATTACTAATCGAAGCTTGATCTAGACTTCACCTAAATCTAGCCGATCTCAATATCTCGCAAATCACCTCAACCTAATCACTTCACTTCACCTAATTCTAACTAACCAAATCACAACAAACACATAAGCAGCTCGAGTTCGACTTCTCCTAAATGTCTAAATCAAACTGATCTCGAACATTTCGCTAATCTGATCAACCTAATCACATCACTTATCATAATAATCACAAATAATCACAATTCTAACAAAATAAATCACAAAATTATACCGAAACATCGACGAGAAAGCTATCGAGCTCATCAGCATCAATCTTCGCAGCAGCTTCACTCACAGTCACTTTCACCTTCTTCACTTTCTTCACCTTCTTTACCTTCTTCTTAACCTCTTCCACATCATCTTTCACCTTCACCTCATCCTCATCATCCTCATCATCACTATAATCATTCCAGTTCCTACTCTTCACCTTACTCTTCACCTTCTTTTCCACTTCATCATCATCGTAATCATAGATCGCCGATCTATTACTTTCTTCCAGAACCTTCCTTCGCTCCTCCGATCTCTTCTCTATACCTGTAAACACGTTCCTTCCGTTACCGTTACCGTTAGTGTTGCCGTTAGAAGTAACGGATGTGTTGGTGTTAGGTGAAGGTTTTTTGTTGTTTTTTTTCTTGTAAGTGACTTTTTGCCAGCCGTGATCTGAGTTTGAGGTGTTGGAGAGAAGATCGGTTGATTCGAGATCCATGATTGGGAGTGTTTGGATATGGGGTTTAGAGCGGATGATGCGGAGAATTGGAATTGGAATTGGAAGTGGTTGGGGGGGTGTTGGGGTTTGGGGAAAGGGAAGGGGGGAGGGGGGTGTGTTTGACTTTTATAAAGGTGGGGTTGACTGTGAGTTGGTTGGGCTAGTGGTAATTGGGTTTAGGTGAACTGTGAACAAGGATTATTGGGATTAGAGATATCTTTTTTTTTTAGCAAAGATTGGAGATATTTTTTAATGGTATGTTTTTATTATCACTCAAGTTTTTTTTTTTTTTTGAAAGTTAACTATTATTCACACACGCCCAAACCAACGCCAATAAGCGAAGGGGCAACAAAGACAACCAACTACATCAAATTGAACTTACACCACTTTTCCCAACTCAAATTAGAATTCCCCCCTCGGTTCTTAAAACATAAGAACCCGTAACCCATAATATCTAACAAAATCCTTTTAACTACCACGGAACCGTTATCAAACTTCTTCGTGTTCCTAGCTTTTCAAATGGTCTAACACGTAATAAAAATAATCCCTTTAATCGCTTTTCTTCTTCTCTTGTCTTGAACACCCCACCTATGTAAATCGAACATGTCTAAAATAGAGAACATGTATAAAGGAGGGGACTTGATTGAACGCCCAACTCGATACCAAATTTCTGAAGCCACCTCGCACGAACAAAACAAGTGCTCGGCGCTCTCTTCCTCTTGCCCACACAACTCGCACAACGTCGAGCCAAAGAAGCAGCTCCTATCTCTAAGAGTCGTACTAGTTGGGATTCTATTCATCCCAAGTCTCCACATGAAAATATTACATTTTCTCGGGATCCATTTTGACCATTTAAACGTGAACCATTTGCTATAATCATAATGGCCACGCATAAAATCTTTGACCCCTTTAACACTGAACTTTCTGTGATTCTTTCCCAACCATTCCCACTTGTTGTCACACTACCTAATCCACTTCCCTTCCATCTCCCTTTTAAATTTTATACGCTCAGATTCTTCTTCTGCATTAAGTTGCCCAACACCATTGAGCACAAAATGACCACTCTCGTTACAGAACCTGTCCCTCACCCTACATTTTTTTTCCTTCTCCTTTTTGAACAAACCCGGGAACATATCTTTAAGAGCCATGTTGCTAGCCCAGGGATCCAACCAAAAGCGAATTTCCTTTCCGTTACCACACTCGCCTTTAATCATTTGGTTCAGGTTCAAGTCCCCCACTTTCATCTTAGAAATCGCTTTGGCAATGTTACCCCAAACACTAGAATACGACTGCCTGAATGGGATATGCGACCAGCATCTCTTGGTATCGTGCACCGAATCTACAACTCTTCTCCAAAGATTATTTTTTTCAACCCTATACCTCCAAAGCCATTTAGCGATAAGGGCCTCATTTGTCTCCTTTAATTTAGACAGACCAAGGCCCCCGTCACGAATAGGCGAAGAAACTTTATCCCAAGCGACCCAATGTATCTTAGATTTCTCGCTACCCCCCCCCCAAAGAAAGCGTCTAATAATTCCTTCCAATGTGTTATCTACTTTAGCCGGGGCAATGAAAAGGGAGAAATAATAAGTTGGAAGGCTTTCCATGACGGATTTGATGAGCGTAGTCCTCCCCCCGATAGAGAGACTCGATGCTTTCCATTTTGAAAGCCTATTTTTGAAAATGTCGATCAAAAAATCCCAACTACTAATCCTTTGAGAGTTCTGTAATAAAGGTAAAGTTTTTTCAGTAGTTTTAATAGAATAACTTTGAAACCAATCAAAAGATCCAATTTTATATATATTTTTGACATCTAATCTAGGTATACTCCAATTTTGTAGATTATTTTCTATATTAGGTATATTAACTTCTAAAGAATTAGAACGATCATTATCATCTTCAGCATCAGAAGAGGAACCATATTTCCGATTTAGTAATACCTTTGATAATTTATTCATAATGAATAAATTTTGTTTCTATTTTGTTAAATTTCTAAGAGCTAAATATTATATTAACTGAATATATGTATCTCCGGGAACACCCCCATGTCATCGTGGTACGGTCATCTTATAACATACTGCGACTAATTCCAACCGATTGACCGACAGGGCTTACCAACGCAGGCATAATTCATTTAATATATTATTTACTCTTTTCGATTTAACACAATCTAAACAAAACAGATTCATAACTTATAAATAATCAATTCTATTACCTCGTCGAAAACACTTGGCTCTGATACCAATTGCTGACAGTTTTAATTGTTATCCAAATTACACTGTATCTCTATTTGATAAAAATATTCTAGATGTTTTAACTTTAAACATAAAAATAAAGAATTTAGAAATAAGAGAAGGATCTGATCCCTTAGTAGTTATTTATAGAGTATATTACAAGACTATGTCTACCACTATAGAACCTAAATGTTTAGTTAGAAATTCTGAAAAAGAAACAGTTTTATTCGAAGCAAATCTAGATCACTCTATAGTTAATATTCCTAAGCGATTAAAATGGGAAGAAATTACTCGTAATCAATCTTGGAATTTAGAAAATTTAAGTCAACCTACAAAATTGAATACTCAAGTATCTAATATAATAGATCATACGGATGGAAATATAGAAATAATATTTGGAAATAATAGATTTGAATCTGCTAGATATTCAAATTATACATCTGAACCTTCTACATCTTATAATAGTTTAAGAAGATCTCAATCTATGAAGCTTAGAGGAGTTGATTTTAGAAATACTATTCCTAAACCTATTTATGAAAGTGATAATTTAAGTGATGATACCTATAACCCTACAAAATCAGAAGTAGAATATTACGAAAGAGAAAATTTATGAGTGATACTTCTATACAAGCAAAGATTGCTAGAAATCAAAATAATATTAATCATTTAAAAAGTCTATATAAACAAGAAAAATCTATAAGATTAGAAATAAATCACTTTAAAGATATGATTAAAAAAGGAGCAAAATATGTAAATATAAGAGTACATCGAGGTTATCAAGTACATGCTATTGAATGGAGTATAAAAAGTTTACAAGATGATCTAAAAGTCAATCAAAGTATGATAAAGGTTGTAAGATCACAATTAGTTATTTCTTAAAACAAAATGAGTTTATATCAATACAAACTTAAAAAACAAATTGTGCATTATCAAGAATCTATTCTAAGAAATAGTAAATCAATAAAATTATTCAAAGAAGAATTATATACAGGAGAATATGTTATTAGTAAAAAAGCACACAAAGATATGATAATAAGTTTAGTTTTACAAAATCTTCGTTCGAAAGAAAAATTAGAACAAATAAAAAGATTAATTCATTAAATATCATTCTTTTTAAAATGGAAATTATCAAATTAAAAGATAACACTGATATGGAATATTTAAGAGATGAAATGTTAAATGATTATAATAATGAAAAATTATTTTGGTACTATACTACGTTTGATAAAAATGAAAAACTATTACATGACGTTGAATGGCAATTATATATACTTAACAATGATGAAAACATTATATTTTTCTCTTGGTTTGAACTCTATTGTCTAGAAAATAAAATCAAATTTCCTTTTAGAGAAACTGTAGAAGTTATTATAAACAAAACATATACAGATCTTAAAACCAAAGAAACTATTACAAGTACAAAACCACCTTGTAGTGATATAGTAATAAATAATGAATTTATAGGAAAACCTTTAGCTAAACATGAAGAAGATGAGAAAAAAGCTATTTCAATGATTATATATCAAAATAATTATACAAATGAAATGTTACATACTATTGGTCAACAATTAGATAGAATTGAACAATTAGATAAAATCCCAACTGATAATATAAATAAACCTAGTACTTCACAAAGTAAAGAAGTAAAAATAGAAGAAAATCCTATATTTACACCTTTTAACATTGATACATCTGTAAATTTAGGTTCTCAACAGTCTATTTTAAGAGAAATTGAAGAAAAGTTATCTAATTTTCATATATCAAATCCAAATATCAATACAATTGAGAAAGATATAACTGATGATAACATATCTGAAATAGAACAACAGTTTAATAATATGGAAATAAATAAAATAAAATACAATCCTTATACATCGAATAATACATATACGCCTAGAGCTGAAACAAGAAACTATTATCCTCGACCTTCTCCACCTGATTTACAATACGAAGAAAGGCATACTTTAGTTCAATCTAAATACGATGGTACTTCTATTTATGAATGGAACATAGATGGATTAACAGAATATCATATATTAAACTTATTACAAGAAATGACTATGGCATCAAATGCATACAAAATACATAATAAGAATAATGAAAGAAAAGTAATAACAATAATACTTTCGGGATTTACAGGAACTTTAAAAGGTTGGTGGGATAGCTATTTAACAGAAGAATAGGGTGATACTCCATGATGGATTTGATGAGCGTAGTCCTCCCCCCGATAGAGAGACTCGATGCTTTCCATTTTGAAAGCCTATTTTTGAAAATGTCGATCAAAAAATCCCAACTACTAATCCGGTTCATGTTGCCCCCAATCCTAAGACCCAAATAATCACAAGGGAAAGCCCCTGCTTTGCACTTCATCATGTCAGCAACCCTATTAACCTCGACATCTTCAACTCCAATCCCAATAATGTGAGATTTACCGATATTGATTCTCAATCCCGAGCTCAGATGAAAGCACCTAAGGATTCTAATCACATTAGTCAAAATACCATCAGGCCATTCACCCATAAAAGAGCAATCATCAGCATAAAGAAGGTGAGAGATTATAGGGCCTTGATTCGGGAATTCGAAGCCCTTCACAACCTCCTTAGAGTGCGCTCTTCTCATTATGCTAGATAATCCTTCCTTCACGATCAGAAAAAGAAAAGGGGAAATAGGGTCGCCTTGACGCATACCTTTAGAACATTGAAATTCGAAAGTAGGAGAACCGTTCACCAATACCGCAGACCTAGCCGACGATAAAATACCCCTGATCCAATTACACCATCGCTCCTTAAAGCCCATTTGGATCATAACAGATATTAAGAATTCCCAATTGACATTGTCGTAAGCTTTGTTAAAATCAACTTTGAAAACAAACGCCTTGCTTTTACACTTCTTCACCCACGAAATCATCTCGTTGATAATTAAAGGCCCATCTAAAATCAGTCTATCCTTAAGAAAGGCCGACTGATTCACAGAATCACCTTATCCAGGACCCTTTTGAGTCTATTCGCTATTACTTTAGAGATCACCTTACTGATAATGCCAATAGGCGTGATCGGGCGGTAATCATTAAGGTTGCCAGGATCTTTAACCTTTGGAATTAAAGTGATAAAAGCTTAACCGCAACCTCTATATATCTTACCTTCCTTGTGAAAATTCTTCAAAACTTCATAAAAATCTTTCTCCAACAAATTCCAATACCTCTTAATAAATTTAAAAGAGAAGCCATCTGGACCCGGGGCTTTCTCCTCGCCATAATCAAAGACAACGTTCTTTATTTCCTCCTTAGTGAACATCGTCTCTAATTCATAAAATGAAAAGAAACATAAAAAGTTGTGTATTTTGAGAGGGAAAATTATCAAACTAGACCTTTCGTTTTACGACTTATATTTTTTAAATCTAAAATTTTAGAAAATCCAAAATAAACCGAACAACTAGGTAACTTGTACAATCTCAACCATAAGTCGACAAGTGTCCAAATAGTCAAAATTGAAATGACTAAATTATCCCTTTGTACCAAACCTTATAACAAAAATACCACTCTTATATCCTTATCTTCAGTTACCATACACAAACACAGAAACCGAACACAACCACAAATCTTATAACAAAACACTGTCACACCCCCAAAATATCGCAGCGGAACGATAGTGTCATTGGGGTATGACGTCATAGCACAAAGTATGGATACAGAAAACGACCTCTATAATGAGACGTTTTGAAAAGGTTACCATTCGATTTCATATGTTAAAGTTTACACAACAAGAAATCACAAAGTTTGATAATACACAAAGAGTTTACAAAACATGTCGAATGGTAATAGTTAAAAGCACAAGACTCCAATGTATGCCATGTGACCCCAAAAGCTCCATGAAATGCTATCACCTTAAGACCTGAGATAAACATGCTAAAAAGTGTCAACACAAAGGTTGGTGAGTTCATAAGTTTGTAACAAAATGATTTGAAATACTTTGAGAAATGTTCACACAGCAAAGGCATTGTAAATCCACTCAGTTCCAAGTTCCGCCCATACAAAACTTGCAACCTGTGTGTTCACAACCCATTGCCAAAATATAGTATGTCAATCATGTATGCATGTATCATAGTAGTTAAAAGTATAAATGTCACCACAAGAGTCTTCCAACAACTCGTGTTGGGATGTTTGTAAATTAATAGCCTTCCAACAACTTAATTTAGAGCCACTAATTCTTGTATGTTTGTAAATTAATAGCCTTCCAACAACTTAATTTGGAGCCACTAATTCTTGTATGTTTGTAAATTAATAGCCTTCCAACAACTTAATTTGGAGCCACTAATTCTTGTATGTTTGTTCCAAGTATGCATATGAAATCAAGTATAACCCAATCAAGTATAAAACGCAATCAAGTCTAAAGTATAGGTAATGTTGTTTGGCAAAAGAGTTTAAATGTTTGGATAAATAAGCATATATCTCGCCCCAAATAGTTTATAGGAATTTAAATGAGTAAAAGTGGGGTATGAACTCACCTGGTGTGATTGATATGCTAACAAAATGAAGTGCACGAAAGTGAGACTCGGAAACTATCCGCGACCTAAAATGAATGTTATGACTTGAGTTATGATGTAATGTTATGCATGCATTTCGTATGTTATTTATACCATTTGCGAGTTTTGAAAATAATACTTATCGTCGAAAAATACTCTTTTGACGTCTTGACCAATCTTAAATTACCTTACAAGTATTTACGTCAAAATGTCATCCTACAATAGTTTCGTAATGATTTATTGTGAAATTTTAACTTTTCGTCGTAAAATAATGTCGTTGGAAATTTCATTAAAGTGACAAAAATGGCTTCGAAAAACTAGTCGTAAAATGGTGTACGTCGAACGTTAGGAAACAAACTCGACGGTTTTGGAAAGCTTGTATCAAAATCTAGAAGTTTTAGTACATGAGTTTTCGTCATAGAGGTCTCGAACATAAAGATAATAGAGGTTAAATATAGTGATTTTGTCCAAATGTTATGTAAAAAGTGAGTTTCGGCAAAGTTTAAGCAACCGTAAATAATTTATTACAACTCCGCTATACAAACGGTTAGTCATTTTGAAAAATATGCTCGATGATCTCAATTTTATTAGAAGACATCTCGTTCCAAAAAGTTCTACATCATAGTTAAAAACAGCCTTCAACATGGTCGTTTTGTTTACCGTAACACTTGTCTCGTAAAAATAATATAGTTTTTCTAAAAATAATAGTTACGGCAATTTTATGAAAACGTGTATATCTTAGTCGTTTCAAATCCGTTTTCTACGTATTATACGTCCTTAGCCTCGTATCAAAGTATACTAATATATTTTTGATAAGTCGAAATAATTTATAAAGCTTAGGACTCGTTTTTGACTCGTACAACACGAAAATAGCTTGCTGAAATTTCAGAAAATATATTTTTCGTCGTCAAACTTGAAAAATTCATAACTTCTTCGTTATAACTCCGTTTTAATCCGTTCAAGCGGCCACGGATTCGTTTTAAAGTATATTTTCTAATTATCTAGGCCAAAAACTCATGTCTACTGTCGGATTTTCCAGAAAAACAAAATAAGATCAGATCACTTTTAATACTTGTCGAAAATAGTTTTTCTCGTACTAAACCTATTCCAATCCCTTCAAATCAACTCCAAAGCTATTCTAATCCTACCATACACCTTCTTAGGGTGTCATGGGTTCCTAGACATCATCAAGACCAATATATAACAAGGGAATAATTATAGGATGACTTTATATATATCAAACTCTAAAATCAATGTAAAAATGGTATAACTAACCATATGTCTTGCATGCTTGCTCAAAATATGAAGAAATAAATATGAAATGAAGATGAAATATATAAAATGAAAGTGATATGCTTACAAGCTACTATGATGAGGTGATTAGAACAAGGATTAACCTAAACACCCTAGGTTTTTATTTCAAAACCTTAAATAAGAGTGTAATCTAGATTGTTTAACACTTGAGCTTGAAAAATTTGATGATCCCTTGCTACTCCTTAGTATGACCGGTTTTAGAGAGAGGAAAACAAAGAGAGAAACGTTTTTGCTAACTTGTTGAATTATGAGATGAATGAATGAATGAGTGAACTTGGAGTATAAACATATACAATCAAAGAAAAACTTACCAACCAAATTAATGCCAACCCCCCCTTGGTCTGCCAAGGGGGGAAGGATTTACAAAAATATATATATATATTTTTTTTTCTTTTATAAATTGTGTAAAATTTGTTAAAAGTGTAAGTGAAATGTGTAAGTAATAATAACTTGTAAGGTTTTGTATACATTAGTGTATTTAAGGAAATTTTAGGTAAAAGAAATTTTTAATAGATCAAAGTAGAGTATAATGAGATCATAAAAATTATAAAAATACATTTCTTGTAACATTTGAGTGCTATAATAATTATCGTGTAGTTTTTAAGAAAAACGTCGTAATAATATAAATTTAACGATTTATATACCAAATAAATTTAAAACACTAGGTAAACTCAAAATATAGTTTTTATAAACTAAATGTAAGTATAAAAATATGTCGGGATCATTTTTGGAAGTATCGGATTAAATGTTCAAAATAATAATTTACGCGATAACGTTTATTTAATATAAAATTTACGCGTTTAATGTGAAATGCGATGTCATGAATGAACTAACATAATGCAAATGATGCTAATGAAATGTAGACTAAACTTAGTCCATATGAAATGTTCGTGATGATATGATCATGAATTCGCCGCTAAACCATAAAGGTTACGTGAATTTGGAACACGTAAACCTAGTTTACGATAAATGTTGAAATAGTGAAGCATGAATTGTTTTGAGAAATGACTGGAAATTGAGAATTGTGACATTCTTCCCCTGTTAGAGGAATCGCGTCCTCGCGATTCAATCGATGATACTTAAAGTTCTACCCTTAGGTTTCGCGAAATCAGGATGTATGGTCAAGGTGTTTATGTCAAAACTTACGCGTCTAGGTTTCTTATCTAAGGAGATTCACTGAATCTGAATAATACGGTGGATCACTTAATGGTCTAGGAAAAACGTACCAGTTACGCATTGCGGGCTTCCTCGGTCCCTATATAGAATGCTCGACCTCGGGGTGGACTGATATTGAGTACAGGGTTTGGGTTATTTCCTTCAATTGCCACAGCTAGAGGAGCTTGCATCTGTGGCTTATTCAACTGAGGACAATTATTCTGGAAGTGATTCGGGCTGTTACATTCATAGCAAGTCCTTTGATTATTCCTCATGTTGCCAATCTGTGTTTTACACTGCTCCTTAAAATGGCCGTATCGATTGCAATTTGTACACAAGCGGCAGGGCTTGGTCTTCGGGTGATGATAAGCACATTTAGCACATTTGGGATGTGTACCCGCATACTCTCTTTGTTCAGTACCAGTTGCCACAAAAACTCTTGCCCTTTTGTTGTCTGCTACCACGCCTATCTGCTTATTCGACCCACTTGCTTCCTTCCTCTTATCACTGCTCTTCAACGTACCATTTCTAACCATCTCGTCTGTCAGGGTTCCTGCCCTCAGTATCGCACTTTGTATTGTAGACGGCTCAGTTGTTTTCACAGTTCCACGGATTTCGGGGACAAGACCATATATGTACCTCGAGATTCTCTTGGACTCAGGGGTAACTAGATGAGGAACTAGTCTGGCTAACTCATGAAATCGGTCAGTGTAGGCTGCGTGACCAGCCCCTATCATAGAATGGTGATAAAATTCATCTTCCAATTTCTGCATTTCATTGTCCGGGCAGTACTCCTCTTTCAATAACGCCTTAAATTCGTCCCATGTCATCCCTATAGCTGCCTCTCTGCCTCTAGCCTGTAGCTGTGTGTTCCACCATGTCAATGCCTTTCCTGATAATAAGCAAGCAGCATACTTCACCCTCTGATGTGTGGCACCATTGCTGATGTCGATCACTGACTCTGTCTTCTCTACCCATCGAGTATACGCCAAAGCACCTCCTATACCATCAAACTCCACAGGTTTGCATGCCGAAAATTCCTTATATGTGCATCCAATTCTGTTGTTGTTGTTGTTGGTGTTGTTGTTGTTGTTACTGCCAGCTACATTGTTGGTGTCGCTAGTACCGTTCCCGTTCCCGTGGTTTTCCGAGTTATTCATATGATTTCCAACTTGTGTGACAAGAGTGGGAAGCAAGATTTGAAGTTGTTGAGCGATGATGGCGGCAAAATCAGGGTTTCCGTCAGCGTTGTTGTCATTGTTACCCATGTCGTTACCGCCTTCTCTACCTCCACGCCCACCTGTCATTCCACCCCTTGGTACCGCACCACCTCGGCCAGTACTGCGTGTTACTCTCTTTGGTGCCATTATCTCTGCAAGGGAAAGAACCGTTGAATTCCCAATGTCTATGCTTAACGTTCTCAAACATAATACCACGCCACAATTGGTTCCTAAGGTGTACCCACACCGATCTACGTATGCGTGGTCACATATGTCCACGTGAGTTGTGACGCATTTATAATTATGTTGGCCACCATAATTATAATTGCCTCATTTCACACGCGTACATACCACCAAGCATACATGTATCGGCGATTGTTGTTACTGATATAGATAGCCATTCTATGATCCAATTCTAAACAGTGGAGGAGGAATTTAGGGTAGGTATCTAGGAAGAGTCGCACTTGGTGTATAGGAAATTCCGTTAGGTGCTAAAGTCACTATGAGGTTTAGTCGCCAGCAGTTCCCAAAGTATCCTCAAGAGAACTCCCATCCTCGGGCAAAATCATCAAATCTATCCAGCTTTATAGTAACACTTATTTAGCTCAATCTCGCATCTCATCAAACAAGAACTGTCACGAGATCAAGTTAGATAAGTGCTCATTACTGAGCTCCATATCTTTGATGACTCAACTAGATTTTGGGACTCCCCTATTGGTACAAGGAAACTACTTTATCTAATGAGGTAGGTCTAGACGAAATACTTAAGAAAACATATGCGCACGAAAAGTGTGTAAGGTGATAGGAAAAGAAAGGATCGACGTGAGAGCGGTTATAGTCTAGGAACTAAAATGCAACCTAGTTCTCTATAACCAAGGCTCTGATACCAATCTGTCACACCCCCAAAATATCGCAGCGGAACGATAGTGTCATTGGGGTATGACGTCATAGCACAAAGTATGGATACAGAAAACGACCTCTATAATGAGACGTTTTGAAAAGGTTACCATTCGATTTCATATGTTAAAGTTTACACAACAAGAAATCACAAAGTTTGATAATACACAAAGAGTTTACAAAACATGTCGAATGGTAATAGTTAAAAGCACAAGACTCCAATGTATGCCATGTGACCCCAAAAGCTCCATGAAATGCTATCACCTTAAGACCTGAGATAAACATGCTAAAAAGTGTCAACACAAAGGTTGGTGAGTTCATAAGTTTGTAACAAAATGATTTGAAATACTTTGAGAAATGTTCACACAGCAAAGGCATTGTAAATCCACTCAGTTCCAAGTTCCGCCCATACAAAACTTGCAACCTGTGTGTTCACAACCCATTGCCAAAATATAGTATGTCAATCATGTATGCATGTATCATAGTAGTTAAAAGTATAAATGTCACCACAAGAGTCTTCCAACAACTCGTGTTGGGATGTTTGTAAATTAATAGCCTTCCAACAACTTAATTTGGAGCCACTAATTCTTGTATGTTTGTAAATTACTAGCCTTCCAAATACTTAATTTGGAGCCACTAATTCTTGTATGTTTGTAAATTAATAGCCTTCCAACAACTTAATTTGGAGCCACTAATTCTTGTATGTTTGTTCCAAGTATGCATATGAAATCAAGTATAACCCAATCAAGTATAAAACGCAATCAAGTCTAAAGTATAGGTAATGTTGTTTGGCAAAAGAGTTTAAATGTTTGGATAAATAAGCATATATCTCGCCCCAAATAGTTTATAGGAATTTAAATGAGTAAAAGTGGGGTATGAACTCACCTGGTGTGATTGATATGCTAACAAAATGAAGTGCACGAAAGTGAGACTCGGAAACTATCCGCGACCTAAAATGAATGTTATGACTTGAGTTATGATGTAATGTTATGCATCCATTTCGTATGTTATTTATACCATTTGCGAGTTTTGAAAATAATACTTATCGTCGAAAAATACTCTTTTGACGTCTTGACCAATCTTAAATTACCTTACAAGTATTTACGTCAAAATGTCATCCTACAATAGTTTCGTAATGATTTATTGTGAAATTTTAACTTTTCGTCGTAAAATAATGTCGTTGGAAATTTCATGAAAGTGACAAAAATGGCTTCGAAAAACTAGTCGTAAAATGGTGTACGTCGAACGTTAGGAAACGAACTCGACAGTTTTGGAAAGCTTGTATCAAAATCTAGAAGTTTTAGTACATGAGTTTTCGTCATAGAGGTCTCGAACATAAAGATAATAGAGGTTAAATATAGTGATTTTGTCCAAATGTTATGTAAAAAGTGAGTTTCGGCAAAGTTTAAGCAACCGTAAATAATTTATTACAACTCCGCTATACAAACGGTTAGTCATTTTGAAAAATATGCTCGATGATCTCAATTTTATTAGAAGACATCTCGTTCCAAAAAGTTCTACATCATAGTTAAAAACAGCCTTCAACATGGTCGTTTTGTTTACCGTAACACTTGTCTCGTAAAAATAATATAGTTTTTCTAAAAATAATAGTTACGGCAATTTTATGAAAACGTGTATATCTTAGTCGTTTCAAATCCGTTTTCTACGTATTATACGTCCTTAGCTTCGTATCAAAGTATACTAATATATTTTTGATAAGTCGAAATAATTTATAAAGCTTAGGACTCGTTTTTGACTCGTACAACACGAAAATAGCTTGCTGAAATTTCAGAAAATATATATTTCGTCGTCAAACTTGAAAAATTCATAACTTCTTCGTTATAACTCCGTTTTAATCCGTTCAAGCGGCCACGGATTCGTTTTAAAGTATATTTTCTAATTATCTAGGCCAAAAACTCATGTCTACTGTCGGATTTTCCAGAAAAACAAAATAAGATCAGATCACTTTTAATACTTGTCGAAAATAGTTTTTCTCGTACTAAACCTATTCCAATCCCTTCAAATCAACTCCAAAGCTATTCTAATCCTACCATACACCTTCTTAGGGTGTCATGGGTTCCTAGACATCATCAAGACCAATATATAACAAGGGAATAATTATAGGATGACTTTATATATATCAAACTCTAAAATCAATGTAAAAATGGTATAACTAACCATATGTCTTGCATGCTTGCTCAAAATATGAAGAAATAAATATGAAATGAAGATGAAATATATAAAATGAAAGTGATATGCTTACAAGCTACTATGATGAGGTGATTAGAACAAGGATTAACCTAAACACCCTAGGTTTTTATTTCAAAACCTTAAATAAGAGTGTAATCTAGATTGTTTAACACTTGAGCTTGAAAAATTTGATGATCCCTTGCTATTCCTTAGTATGACCGGTTTTAGAGAGAGGAAAACAAAGAGAGAAAAGTTTTTGCTAACTTGTTGAATTATGAGATGAATGAATGAATGAGTGAACTTGGAGTATAAACATATACAATCAAAGAAAAACTTACCAACCAAATTAATGCCACCCCCCCTTGGTCGGCCAAGGGGGGAAGGATTTACAAAAATATATATATATATATATATATTTTTTTTCTTTTATAAATTGTGTAAAATTTGTTAAAAGTGTAAGTGAAATGTGTAAGTAATAATAACTTGTAAGGTTTTGTATACATTAGTGTATTTAAGGAAATTTTAGGTAAAAGAAATTTTTAATAGATCAAAGTAGAGTATAATGAGATCATAAAAATTGTAAAAATACATTTCTTGTAACATTTGAGTGCTATAATAATTATCGTGTAGTTTTTAAGAAAAACGTCGTAATAATATAAATTTAACGATTTATATACCAAATAAATTTAAAACACTAGGTAAACTCAAAATATAGTTTTTATAAACTAAATGTAAGTATACAAATATGTCGGGATCATTTTTGGAAGTATCGGATTAAATGTTCAAAATAATAATTTACGCGATAACGTTTATTTAATATAAAATTTACGCGTTTAATGTTAAATGCGATGTCATGAATGAGCTAACATAATGCAAATGATGCTAATGAAATGTAGACTAAACTTAGTCCATATGAAATGTTCGTGATGATATGATCATGAATTTGCCGCTAAACCATAAAGGTTACGCGAATTTGGAACACGTAAACCTAGTTTACGATAAATGTTGAAATAGTGAAGCATGAATTGTTTTGAGAAATGACTGGAAATTGAGAATTGTGACAAACACAAACAAAAAAACCGAACATGAACACACATCTTATAACATAGAAACCGAACACAAACACAAATCGTCAATATATCCTTATGGCACAAACTCACGAAGAACTCAAGTATATTCGGCTACAAGATCTTGAAATTCGTTTTGTCTTTTTGTTTGAATGAATCAAATATATAACATAACATATTTGTTATGGTTCTTTCTTTATTTTCGGATATAAAGAGAATTTATGCTTCAAAATGAGCTATGATGGGTTATGTTCAAACACACAAGATCTTAAACGATATGTACATTTGTTGAAAGAATCTGAGATCTCATTTCCTTTTTCGCTTGATTTCGTAGCTATTGTGAGGTAAGATAAAACTTTTTGTTCGAGGCAGTGTTGGATTGATGTTGTGGAGATGGGATTAGGATAGTATATGGGTTTTGTTGGTTTTTAAGGAGAATGGGAATAGGTTTGTGATGGATTTGTTTATAGGTTATGGCTTGATCTGTTCATTTTTTTTTCTTGACATTATATTTGTCTATGATGATGTTTAATGTGAAATCGGATAACACATACATTTAGTGTATGTACAAAGGGTTTGTAATCATGGATTTGTTTGTGGTAGTTTGAACGTTAAGGACCCAAAGATATGATTAAGAATTAAGAGTTTATGTAGCCCTCAAACAAACTATGTAAGTTTGTGTTTTACTATGTGAAACAATGTAAGAGTGTAGAAGGAATGATCCCCATTTTGGTGTGTGATGCCTTTTATTTAATATTTATATTTATATAGAGACATTTAGGGTTTAAGGATAAATACCATATGGATGATCAACGGTTATAGACAAGCTAGGTGTTGATCATCGAACGAGTAGACAACAATGACAAGTGATAACTTCTTTTTGGTTCGTACCATGTCGTGCTCGTTTCCAATATTACTTGCTTGTATGTCTCCCATTGTCATATGTCAGATAGTACATTTTAATCGTTAATGACATTTAGGAAACAGTTGTCTCATGCGTGTCTGTTTCATGGTCTGACGCGGCCTGGGAATGTAATTGAGCTTATTAAGTGCTGATAATGGGCTTGTTAAGTATTGATAACGCGTTTGACTTTGACATATAATTAATGGGCTTTGCCCATTTATATTGATATCGCTATCATTTTATAACTTTGCTACATATAAAGAAAAATATTTTTGCTAAAAACTAAAAAAATTAAAAAATGAGTAATGTTTAATCACAAGAACACTCTTAAAACCTTAAATGCTCACATATTTTCAATCAATGTTGTCTTAATGAAATACATTTAAGAATGTTCTAACTCAAATTTAAAAATAAATGCATGACAACTTTTGATAATTTTTTTTTTGAATAAGTTTCTAAAAAAAGATGATTTTTTTTTTTATTTAGTCTCGACATTAATAATTTTTTAAAATTAATCTATAAACTCTTCTATATAAGACATATTATAATATTACAACCTTTATTTATCGTAACTGTAACATTTTATCGCAAATGAATTACTACACTATCGTAATTGTAACATTTTATCGCTATAAAATAATGTTGTTATGTATGAGTACTCGTCATAAGCTATAACATTTAGAGTTGGAAAACTAATTAGAGTTTGTAAATAACCTTTATAACTTACTTAGATGACCATATAAAGGGAGATGATTTGCACACTACACTTTATTATTTGCACACTCAATAGTACAAACAAATAATGCAGGATGTTAAGACTGTATAAGTAGTTAATGCACCATTTGGACTTTGGAGTGTCCCAATCAATTATGAATGTGTGCAAATCAATTCCCCAATATAAAGGGATAATAAAAAAAGGCATCCAACTTTTTCATCTTGTTTATGTGTATTCTTCTTTATTTTTTGTTACTAAAACACAAACCTTGCAAAATTTGACCTTTGTGTGTATTTTGTTCATGTAAAAAGATTATTTTACCTTTTAAAATTTGAAAAATGTAAAGATGAAATGGTCACAAAATATATACAAATGTTGAAATTTGAAAGGCTTGTATTAAAAAAAAAAAAAAAAAAAAAAAAAACGCATAATAACAAAAATGAACAACTTAAATACATTTTTTTTTTATTATCCCTTACATAAATAACAAGTTACTTTTAAAATAGGGATAAGTGTTTCTAAATGTGTCCAAGTTACCACGTTTTACTAAGTTGTGTATCCACCTATTAATCCTCCTAAACAATGCAAACAACTTACTAATCATACTATTATATACATAATTTAACATTTGTTAAGAGATATTTACGTAAATCGTCCTTGTGGCAAGGAACAAATTGCAACCAAGGTCCTTACTTTCACTTAAAATTATTTGCATAATTCGTCCTTGTCGTTAGGGTCGGTCAACGGGTCGGTCGGTCAATGGTTCGGGTCGGTCATAGGGTCGGGTGGGCCTGCCACGTGGACCAATGAGGTGGTGCCACGTGGCTATGCAAAATAATAACAATATTGCTCTCCACTGGGATCGAACCCTGGTGGGTTGTGTGGGAGGCCAAAGTGATACCCATCTGAGATGGGCATACCTTCAATGATATACATGCACTTTATCTCCTTTAACCCTCTTTCTTTATAGCCCATTTTTTAAATTCTAAAAGGTTCAAAATATGTTTGACCTATCAATTTAACGGGGTTATGAACTGGATAAAAATTTGAGAAAAATACCGTCGGACTAGTTTTTTCGTGCTCTTTCCAATGGTATACTCGGGGAATTTTTTCGACGTCAAACGAACCTCGAAAAATGCGAAAACAAAGAAAAAACGGTGATTTTCGCATTTTTCGAGGTTCGTTTGAAGTCAAAAAAATTCCCCGAGCATATCATTGGAAAGAGCACGAAAAAACGAGTCCGGCGGTATATTTATTTATTTTTTGACAGTCCATATAACCCTTAAATTGATAGGCCAAAGCTGACATTGACCCTTTTATTATGACAGTCCAAATATCAAACGTGGTTAAATACAAATATTCGCATGATACTAACGAAGGTATGCACCAGCGCAGATGGTGCATCCTTTGCTTGTGACTCAAACATCCCGGGTTCGAATCCCAGGTGAGCCAACTTAGGGTATTAATACTAAGTGCCACGTGGCACCACCTCATTGGTCCACGTGGCAACCCAACCTGTTTTCCGACCCGACCCGATGGCACGTGGCACCACTCAGGTGGTGACACGTGTCGACCCGACCTGTTGACTGACCCGTTGACCGACCCTAACGACAAGGACGAGTTATGCAAATAATTTTAAGTGAAAGTAAGGACCTTGGTTGCAATTTGTTCCTTGCCACAAGGACAATTTACGTAAATATCTCTTAACAAATGTTAAATTATGTATATAATAGTATGATTAGTAAGTTGTTTGCATTGTTTAGGAGGATTAATAGGTGGATACACAACTTAGTAAAACGTGGTAACTTGGATACATTTAGAAACACTTATCCCATTAAAATATTACTAAATCATTTACTCGTGCTATTGTTGTGTTTGGCGAAAGGCTTATAGGGCTTGGACTTTTAAAATAAGCGGCTTATAAATAAGTTTCGTTTGTCATGCGGGCCTATGAAATCAGAAGCCCCTAAAAGGGGCTTAAAACTTTAGCCCAACAAAATGGGCTAAAAACTTTAGACGGAGGCTTTTGAACAATAAATTACTTATTTACCCACAAAAATATATAACATATACAAAAGCTCATTTAATTATGTCATTTTTAGTAATTTTGCAATAATAAGCTTAAGCTCAAGCACATTTGCCAAACAAGTTTACAAAAATACAAATTTCAACTTCGGCTTATAATAAAAGCCCCAACCCAGCCCAAGCCCAAGCCCAAGCCCAAGCCCCAACCCATTGTGCCAAAAACCCTAAAAGGCCAAACAAACCAGCTTATTGTGATGCAATTAACTTACCGGCAATACTTATTTGTTAGATAAAAACGATTTCGTCTTGTATTGTCACGCAAATACATTGCGTGTAGATTTGTAAAACAACTACATTAACATTGCTAACCACGTGATCTCACCCAGAAAATGAACATGAAGCATGTAAATCAACTGTAATAAGAAATATGTTCATTTATTACTTGCCTAACTTTTACAAAAAGCAACACTAACTAGAAAAATGAAAGTGAAACCTACAAACCACATGTCATGTGTATTAATCTTTCGTGGTCACTTAAGCAACATGGAGTAACAAACATTGCAAGTGCAGTACGGTTACCCTTAAGTAAAAGAGTCTTTTGTCATTTAATGTGTCGAGTTAACGTTAAAAATGATTTAAGAAATATGAACGTTCGAATGGTGAAACTTTAGGGTGTTTGAATTAGCATATTTAAGGTTTGTTCAAAAAAATTAAATCCTATGATTTTCTACTAATTTTTTGGCTCCATACTAATTTCTTGTAAATCTTATGATTTTCTAATAAAGTGATGTTTTTATAAAAAATAAAAATAAAAAATAAAATAATAATAATAATAATAATAATAATAATAATAAAGGAGTGGGAGCCCAACTAGTGTCTCGGCTTCCCACCAATTTCTTGTAATTCCTTTTGGTTATCTATTGAAGTGATGTTTTATAAAAAAAAAAAAAAAAAAAAAAAAAAAAAAAAAAAAATAACGCTGTGGAGATGAAGAAAAAGAAATATGTGTCCAAATGTGAAGAAAATGGCTACAAGTTCATTCCGTTTGTTTTTTTTGCATTTGGGGAGCTTGACACGGAAGCCTTGGATACACTTTCACGTATCAAAACTGTTGCTGTTAGCCACTCGAATAATGTCAAGAGTGGGGCTTTTATCTTTTATAGACTAAGCTTTTGTATTCAGAAAAGAGTGGGAGCCCAATTAGTGTCCCGGCTTCCCACCAATTTCTTGTAAAATCCTTTATGTTTTCTAATGAAGTGATGTTTTTATAAAACAAAATAAAAAAATAATAATAATAATAATAATAATAATAATAATAATAATAATAATAATAATAATAGAGGTGTGGGGGCTCAATTGGTTTCGAGGCTCCCCACTAATCTTTTGTAATCCTATGAGTTTTTAATAAGTGTGATTTATAATAAAAAAAAAAAAAAAAAAATAATAATAATAATAATAATAATAATAATAATAATAATAATAATAATAATAATAATAATAATAGCATATTTAAAGGTTTATGAGTTATTTGTATTTAGAAAAGTTCATAAGCCCAGTTAGAGATTGTTTAGCATACTAAATTACTATAAGATTTACACTAAGCTGGAAATGTAGTTAAGAGTCCTAGTATATCCTAGTTGCTTGGTGAATTAAAAGGTGAATTAGAAAGTCTAGTTGTATATCTGTTTATCTGTTTTGCTGTTGAAAACAGTTTGTATAAGAGTTGTTCTCTCATTTTGTATTGGTGATTGTGGCTCTTTCATGGGTGTTTGGGTTATGCCCAAATCCTGATGAGAGTTGCTTTGTATCTTGTGTATATATTATTTGGAGTGATATAATTCATCTTTTTAACGAAAAAAAAATATATTTACACTAAGCTACATATAATATAAGTTTTAACAGCTTATAATTTATAAGCTTTTAGAAAAATCTTTTATACTCGTTTAAAATCAAATGTTATTTCAAAGGTGTTTGGTACCAGACATGTGTACGAGTACGTGCATATAATTGGTATGGGTTACCTGGCGGGTGAAACCCATACCCAAATCCGCGATAAAAATATACCCGTGCACCTACCTCCAAATCTCCCCCAGAATGTCATGAGTTTCGGTTTCCCTCGTCGATTACTACTTCCTTTGTCATATAATGAAACCCATCTACGGTCCTTTTTAAAAGATGTTTGTTTAAGCGTATACATTTGGCTTATTAGCTAAATTATTTCGGTTAATATTGGTAACACTATTTTATAAGCTTATTTTTCAATTTATAAATTTACATCTGATATTTGAATGCTCGTAAGAAAGCCTAGATTTTATCAGCCAAGCCCAAAAAATATGGGCTTATTAAACAAACATACTATTTGCCATGTAATTTTCATCTAAGTGTTTGTTAATCATTTCAAAATTTCAATTTCATTAATTGTTACTGTACTTGTTAGGGTTAATATTACTTCATAGAATGCAAAATTGTCATATTGCTTAGAGCATCTCATGTCATGGCTAACATATTTTAGCTATTTGGGCCTCGTCGAGTGCCACATCATTTAAACATTCACACCTCAAAATATCCTTTCACTCACAACTAAACATAAAATAGCCATTTGAGCTCGACACGCCCTCAATTTTATTTTCTTTTCCAGTTTTTCAAAGAAACTAAATTCCATTCATTCAAATAAAAATACAAGTAACATTAAAAATTACTAAACTATAAAAAATAATTAAATAAATAAATAAAATAAAAAACCACACACACACACTCAACAAATGACCCAAGAAGTCCATATTTCTCAGCCCAAAAAGTTAGTTTACACGAAACCTAATACTATAAGACCTCCACTCTATTTTCTCTCCTAACAAATCACTTGTTGTCACCCTCATTTAACCTAAACAAAACCACTAATTTAGCTAATAAGAAGATGTCATTGAGGTCTAACTCTTCATTTATCACTCTCATCTCGAAGGTTAGTAACCCTATTCACGTTAAAGATTATCACCCCATCTCCCTTATTAATATTCACTACAGATTCATCGCCAAAATTCTAGCTAATAGATTGGCCAAAGTGGTGGACAAAATTGTTAGTCAAGAGCAATCCGCTTTTATTTCGGGTCGTCAAATTCTTGATGACCTTCTTATTCTTAGTGAGATGATTGATTGGTACAAAAAAAAACAGAAGAAAAAGATGCTCATTTTTAAAGTTGACTTCGAAAAAGCCTTTGATTCTGTCAGCTGGAAATACCTTGAATCTCATTCTTCACAAACTTTGGTTTCAGTCTCACTTGGAGGTCTTGGATCGAAGCTTGCTTGGAATCGTCTAGGACTTCTATCTTGGTTAATGGAAGCCCTACTTCTGAATTTTCGGTTAAGCTGCGATTAAGACAAGGAGATCCATTATTCCTTTTGATATCATCATCGTCATGGAAGGTCTTCATATGGATTTATCAGAAGCGTCTCATATTGGTTTGATTCATGGTATTAAAATTCGTTCCACGAATATTACTCTCTCGCACATTTTTTTATGTAGATGATGTTATTATCACTAGGGGTTGGAGTTATCATGATATGGATAATATTATTCGTGTTTTTCTTGTGTTCTACCTTGATTCGGGTCTCAAAATAAACATTCATAAATCTAATGTTTATGGTGTTGGTGTCTCGGATAATGAGGTGCTTTCAATGGCAAATAATTCTGGTTGCTCTTCGGGTTCCTTTTCATTCATCTTCCTTGGTTTATCTATTGGTGCTAATATGAATCTCACGGTAAATTGGAAGACTCTTCTTGATAGATTTGATGTTAAATTATCAAAATGGAAAGCTAATCTCCTTTCTATTGGAGGTTGGGATTTACTATTTTTCTCGGGATTTACTATTTTTCTAGTTTTAAAGTCCGTTAATCCGCCTTATAACTCCCTTTTTCCTTAACCATGTCTAACATAAAAGCCATAAGACAAGACCACCTTTCCCCCACCCCTAGGCACCACCATGGACGGCTCCATTCCCTCCCCTAAGCCCTCATGTGACTCATTTCCTAATTAGAGCTTACAAGCTCTTTGACTCTTGAAACCTTCTTTTAACTTTACCAAAAGTTTTACTACTATATAATGAGGCAACTAGTTATCATTTCTCACACACATAAAACACTTTCAAACACACCAACTCCTCCCATTTCTCTCCATAATTTCAACAACCATGAGGTCCCAAGGAAGGTTCATCAAGTGTTGGCTAATTTGTTAACACTTGATGATGATGACAGCGACAATTTTATAAAAAAAAAATACTTAAATTATATATAGTGCACAAAACAATTTAATAACACATTTATACCACATTTAATATCAAAGATACCATGCATTTTCATAGTTTACAAATCAATATCGCTAAAATACATAAATAGTCGAAAACTAAGGTCAAAAGTCTTATTGTTTGTAAGGAATTGTCAAAATTTACCCACATCTTAAAAGTAAAGCCCATGAGAAGAAGCCTAAAAGTACATGATGCGCAAAAAAGCGCTGATGCATGCCTCAGCAAATGTGTGCCTGATGATCACCACGCATCCCGTGATTGCAATGCCTTAGGGTGTCTGATGCAATAGGGTCATGCATCGCAACGCATCACATCTTAGGCGCACCTGATGCACACTTTTTAATGGTTTAAAATCAAAATGAGGTGAATGGAGATGTTGCAAAGTCTACACTGTCAAAAACCATGATCCACCATGTCAACTATAAATATATCAAAGGCAAATTGCATAAAAAGGTACTCATCTTATGTCCAATTTCAATTAAAGGTATTAATATTTTTTTTTTCTTCTCAATTAAGGCACCCGACTTTTTTTTTTTTTTTTTTTTTTTTTTTTTTTTTTTTTTAATTCCGTTAACCATTTTGTTAGTAAATTACATGTTTTGTCCTTAAGTTTGTATAGGCATTTCATGTTTGGTCCATTTTCGTCCATTTTCATACGTTTGCACACGTTTTCGTCGGTTTTTGCATGTTTTCGTCCGTTTTTACACGTTTTCGTCCGTTTTCGTTTGTTTTTACACGCTTTTGTATGTTTTTACACATTTTTCGTCCGTTTTTGCATGTTTTCGTCTGTTTTTACACGTTTTCGTCTGTTTTTTACGCTTCGTCCGTTTTTGCACTTGTTCATCATTTTTTACACGTTTTCGTCTGTTTTTACACGTATTCGTCCATTTTTGCATGTTTTAATCTGTTTTTACACGTTTCAGTCCGTTTTTGCACGTTCCAATTCATTTTTTCATGTTTTCGTCTTTTTTTGCACGCTTCCGTTCGTTTTTGCACGTTTTCATCCGATTTTACACGTTTTCTTTCGTTTTTACACGTTTCGCTCCGTTTTTACACGTTTCAGTATGTTTTTACATGATTTTGTCCATTTTCGTTTGTTTTCGACGTTTCATCCTTTTTTTTACACGTTTTTATACATACAATACACGTTTTATACACGAGTATAAAAAGTGTAAAAACGAATGAAAACGTGTAAAAACGTGCAAAAAACATACGGAAATGTGGAAAAAGGATGGAAACGTTAAAAATGGACGGAAACGTGCAAAAACGGACGAAAACGTGAAAAGACGGACAAAAACGTCGAAAACAAACGAAAATGTATAAAAACGAACAAAACGTGGAAAATAGACGAAAACGTGAAAAATGGACGAAAATGTGGTAAAAAGGATGGAAACGTGCATGATGCGCGTATAACGCGTTCGGGGTCAAAGGAACTTCCTTTTCGTCGAGCAAGTTTTTCAACACCCTACGCAGTGAACCTAATCGTTGTAGTGTAGTATTGGGTAAGCCTCGAGTATTGATATCGTTCTCTAGGGGAATAGGAATGCTAGGTTTTTACTCCACAAGTCTACCTCTTAAAATTATGAAAATTTGATTTCTATTGTTAGCCGTAACATTTTTATTAGAAGTGATGGTCATTCACGTTTAGGAACTTTGTAACGTGTGTTAGATATCGTATTAGAATAGTCAACGGGCTCGTGGATTGGACTAAGCTAAATGGCTAGAAGTTATGTTAAGCTAGCCTTGAATAAGTTCATGTAACCCAATCCAATCCAAGTCCACCACGAGGCCCATGGAAAGCCCTTTAGGGCATCTAGTACTTGAAGTATATATACCCCTCAAATGGTCATTTGAGGGGTGTGCTTGAGTGTGTGTGTGTGTGTGTTTTTCTTTAAGCAATATAACATCTTGTTCCATCTTTTCTTCTATTAACATACACGATTCATATACATATATCAAGTCACCATCGTTATCATCTTTTCTTCTTCATATTTTACGCATAAAGTGTGTTTGTTTCACGTGTGTTCATCTTATGTTTAAGGTTGGTATACGAGTAAAGTTGATATATTTAAGGTCCTACAATTGGTATCAATCGCCTAACAATGGTTTAGGAGTGTTGTGTTACGTTTTTTGGTTAAAGCTTTTCAAAAAGGTTGCGTTTTTTACATAGAACGAGAGTTTTTGGCATAAAGCTTTGATTTTTACGTGTTGTTAAGCTTAAAGTTGTAGACTTTATTGATCGTTAAGTGTTTTGGACGAAGTTTGTGCAAAAGAAATCATTTGGAAACGTGTTTTTGGGTGAAAAATCGTGGTTTTGCATTTCTGGGCATCTCTTACGGGTAAGCAACTTTCGGTCAAAACCTTATTCTTACGCATAAGAAAAGTCAAAACCCTAATCCTACGCGTAAGAATTTTGGTTTCTACGCATAAGCTTTTGGTGCAGATTCTTCGAGCTTCAACGTTTACTCAGTACTTCCCTCACTTGGATAAGTTTGTGGAACACTTCGACTTGTGAAATCTCACTAGCTTGGATAAGTTAGAGAGATACGATTCTTGTTTTATGCGTAAGCAAGTTTTTACGCATAAGATTTCAATCTTACGCCTAAGACTGTGATTTACGAGTAAGCATTAAATCTTACGAGTAAGATATTTTTTACGCCTAAGAATAACATCTTAAGCGTAAGGATATTTTTACGCATAAGAATTAATTATTACGCGTAAGGTTACTATTTTACGCCTAAGGTTCAAAACTTACGCCTAAGGAACAAAACTTACGCCTAAGCAACCATATCTTTATCCTAAGAACAAGTTTACGAGTAATATCTTAAGCAAAACTTCAAACGGCCATAACTTTTGAACCGTAACTCCGTTTTCAGGGTTCTACCCATCAAAACGACGTGAGAACGAGGAGAATAGACCGTCGAATGAACTATACCTTCGAGTCCTAAAAACGCTCCGAACAGAATTTATTGAGGTTTTTAAGTTTTTTGACCAAATTTTCACTACAACAACCGAGCTTAATCTTCATCAAACACAACTCCTTTATCGTTGAATCGATCCTACATCAACTTTATCATCAAATACCTTCATCAGTGGCAACTCAACAAGACATTCATGCAGCCGGTGCCGAAAACCGTCCTCCTATGTTGGAAAAAGGTGGTTATCTTCAATGGACAAGTCGTATGCTTCGTTACATCAAGACCAAACCTAATGGAAAATTGATGATTCAATCCATTACGAATGGACCCTTCCAGCCTCGACAAGTCCAAGTCCCTGGAAATCCTGATGCAACACCTCACGTCCCACCATCTTCTCGTGCTAAAAAAGAATCAGAATACACTGAAGAGGATCAGAAACAAGTCGAAGCAGATGACATGGCAATTCACATTGTCCAACTGGGTTTACCAAGAGACATCTTTGCTGCTGTAGACAGTTGTGAAACTGCTTTCGATATGTGGGAACGTGTTAGACGGCTTTGTCATGGAACAGAAATTGGTCAACAAGATACGGAGAACAAGCTGCTAACTGCATGGGAGAAGTTTACATCTACTCCAGGAGAATCAATTGAATCCTACTATGGAAGGTTTTGCACTTTAATGAATGAGCTGATCAGAAACAAGTTGACACCCAGAACTATCGTGAGTAACATCAAGTTCCTGAACAATCTACCATAAGAATGGGGACGATATGTCACTATTGTCAACCAAACAAAAGACTTACATCAAGTGAACTTTGATCAACTCAACGATTTTCTGAAACAAAACCAAACTGAAGTGAATGAAGTCAGGAAAGAAAGATTAGCAAATAATCATGATCCACTAGCACTCATTGCAAAGACTCCAACTCCAGTGAACTCACAACAACAAGCTTAATCATCTTCCACTAACAACAACTTGCAACAATATATTCCACAACCATAAGCTATTATCCCTCAACAACAATTCTATCCACAAGAACAACAAGTCATTCAACAACAACAGTCTCAACAATACCAGGAACAAGGAATCACTGATCTTGAAATTGAACAAGAACAAGCTTTGTCAACTGCATTTTCTTTTTTGACCAAAGCATTCAGAGGTCGCTATTCCACACCAACTAACAACAACCAAAGGATTTCATCAAACACTCGCAACAGGCAAATTGCACAGCCGGGTGTGAATATGGGTCATCAAGGACAAATGGTTAGAGTTATTGGGAATCAACAGGGATATGCTACTGGATTTCACATGGGTAATCAGGCGGTTCCGTATCAGGGTAATCAGTTGGGTCAGAATGTTGGAAATCAGATGGGTCAGAATGTTGGGAATAGAGCAGTGGGTAATCAGAATGGGAATGTTGCAGCTCCAGTCATTGGGAATTATGGAAATGTGAATCAGGGTAATCAGGTTAAGTGCTACAACTGTCAAGGAGTGGGTCACATGGCAAAGAACTGTCCCACTAAGCCGCAAAAGAAGAATGCTGAGTATCTTCGGAAAGCTATGCTATTAGCACGGAAGTCAGAAGCAGGGATGCAATTGAGTGTTGATGAAAATGATTTTTTCGCTATTATGGATGATTTGGAAGACCTCGAGGAAATCAATGCAAACTGCATCTTCATGGCAAATCTTCAGGAGACTAAGTACGACACTGACTCTGACGCACCTCCTATCTATGACGCCAATGCAGTATCTGAGGTACCAATCATTGATCCATGCTATAACAATGTCATATTTGATGTGTTTACTCATGACGAACAGCATTCTGTGACGCCAACACCTACTTATGATACACACCTGGACAATCCGAGTTGTAGCAATACTAACTCTGAAACTCCAGATGTGGATCCTAGTGGAGGCTGTGTGGCACAAAATACTGAGACTGATGAGGAAACATGTGCTTACTTTGAATCATTAATCAATAACTGTGACATTGAAATCGAGAAAGTTAAAAAGGTCAATCGCGATATTAAGGTCGCGAATGCTAAATTGACCACTGAGCTTGAGAGTTACAAGGAGAATGTAAAAGCCTTTGAATTTCATAAAAACAAAGAATCAGAATTAGAAATTGGTTACCGAAATTCTGTTTTAAGAGAAAAAGAATTGCAAATCAAGTATGACACACTTGATGTGAATTTGAACTTGAAAATAAAATCTTTAAACAAGGAAATTTCTGATCTAAATAACCAACTTTCTAAACAAAAAGCAACGTTTTTTTATCTTGAAAAAGAGAAGAAGCAGTTGATAACTGATTTTTCAAAACGAGAAGATTCTCTTCTTGATGAAATTCTTGATAAAACTGAAAAAATCAAAAAATTGGAAAATTTGCTTGTTACAACGGGTCATTCAGCTAAATCAACCAATATGCTGATTAATCAAAAAAATCCATATTTTCATACAACATAAAAAATGGCTCTTGGTAACAAACCTCCTTGTTTCCTCAAGAAAGCTCAGAAAGAACAGAATGTTTTGAACAATGGAAATGCTTTGCATGAACCCATAATTGCTCATGATTCTCTTGAAACGTTAGAACTATCTGAGGAGAGTAGATCAAAAATGAAACAAAAAAAAATCCAAAAATCAAACCAATTGATTATAACAAATGGAACAAAATTAATGGAATTACTTTTGTGTCACAAAAAGAAAAGTCAAAGTTTTTATCACACCAAGTGTTTCAAACAAAGTGTCAAAACAAGTTTCAAAACCAGTTTCAAAACCAGTTGTTGTCTCAAAATCTCTTTCGAACATTGAACAAATGTCTTCAAACAATCCTTTTAACACAAGTGATGCGAGAAGTATTTTAGACAATGTGAAAACTCGAATTGCGGATCTTCAAGAGACTGTTAAAACTAAAACCAACATTACAACAAACATCCGGTTTAATAGTTTTGATAATGAAAATAAAAAGTTTTTTAAAATTGAAACTGCCCCTTAGCTGAATAACATCAACTCAAGGGTAATTCACCTTGAACAAGCATTTTTGAAAGAAACAGCTAACTTTGTCAAGGACCATAAATCCCTGGTAAAGCAAGCCAATGACTGTGTTGAACATATCAAAGTTTTGGAAAATTTAAATGATTCTCTCGTCAAAGATGTTCTGACAACTGATATTATGTCCATTGTTTTACAAACATATTTTGTTGAAGATCATGAAAGACTCCAGTCTGAGACCTCTGTAATTGTTTCAAAATATGAAAAAGCTCTTGAAAAACTTGAAAAAGAAAATGTCTTATATTTTAAACAACTTGATCGAAAATCTGAGGAATGCAAGTATGACAAATTGTCGTATGAGCGTGCCTACAAGGACATGAAAGAGAAAAATGATTTTTTGAGGGCTCAGCTGGAATGTCAGAAAGGAAAGGCTGTGGATACTAAGATTACAAAACCATTGACTGAGGAGAAAGCAAATGTTCCCAAACCGGTTTTAAAACCAAAAATGTTTGTTTCTATGCCTCCTCCAAAAGTCAATGAGACAAATGATTTATCAAAACCAGTCACTCCACCTGCCTTGCCTAAACAAAATGTTGAAAAAGGAAAAGCGGTTATCGAGAAACCAAAAGTTTTAGCACCTGGCCTTTTTAGGATGAGTACCACTAATGCGTCTGTCTCCACATCTAAAACATATGGAACAAACGACATAAGTTTAAACAAGCACTCTAAAGAGACTAGGATAGCCGAAACCACTTCTCTAGATAAAAATGTGAATCCTAATGCGTGTGTCTTACCTTCTACAGGACTAGAAAGCACCCCTAGGAGCAGCAGACTAAAGCCTAAGAGCAATACAAGGAACAATAGAGTCTCGCCTGCCTCTAAGAGAAGTAGCTTAAATAAAGAGAAAAAAGTAGAAGAACACCCTAGGAATTTACCGCTTTATAATAAGAAAGACATTTCATCTGAATGTAATGAACCTATGAAACTTGCTAAGTCTAATGAATGTGTTGAATCTCTTTGTTTCACTTGCAAGAAATCTTTAACTAATATTCAAGATGATTGTGTTTCTAAGAATGTGATTGATAAGCCTGTTCAGAAGAACTTCCCAAAAAGAACTTATGCTAAACAAATAGGAAGACTAGTGGCAAGACTTAGGCTTTACACTACTGATAAGAAGCATAGTGTTTACTTTAGGGATGACAATTGGAAACCCACGGGTAGAATTTTCACACTCCAGAATGGTACAATGAGTGACAAACCAGAATACCCAGTCGAAAACTTCTTTGAGTGTGATCAGGATTTTACCTCTAACCCAAAGGAACCAAAATCAAAACGGTTTCCAAAATCTTCTTCTTCTGCTATTGGCAGGTTATCGAAATATAAAAAACAAAATACAAAATTTGAAAAACCAACAAAAGCAAAATATAAAAATATAAAACTTTAAAAAAATACAAAAAGAATATAAAATCAAAAATCCAAAAATATTCTTCTCATGACACGTCTCTCGTATAATCGATATTATGTACGTTTCTAGAAATATCATTCAACAATGATACGGACATGTACAGATGCTTGAACGAGAGTTCTTTAAATGTTTTCTAAAACATGTCGTTTCTCAAAATTTCTTCAAAAATGGCTTTCGTATACTTCAGTACGAAACCCGGACAAAAGTGATGACTTTTGATTATTTCAAATCAAAACTCGTGTTTTTAAAGAAAAACCTAGTGTACGCTTTAGTGCACTGCATTTAAAACTGGTGAGAAATCATCATCATCTTGAGCACCTTTTCAAGATTGTTCAAAAAGATTCTCAAAATCTTTCAAAATATTTTGTGCTCAAGACAACTCCCTCTAAAACCCTTTAATTGATTATGCTTTATTAAAGGGGGAGTATAAAACTAACATGTTCCAAATTTATGCTTAAATCAAATCCATTTGTCTCCCCAAAAGATTCTAAAATGTTGGTTAATCCATTGATATCAAAAATATCACGAATATGCTATTTTTGAGGGGGAGGAGACGTGATTAAAATGTGATCAAAAAGTTTAATGTTCGTTGTTTGAATCTCAAAATGAGCTCAACTCAGTCGTAACCATTGAATTGATGAGGAATCATGTACCATCTCGAGAAACTTTCTATGGACTTAACCAGGATGGGTAATAATTTCAAGCTAGTTCTCTAGTGATGTAAACGTGTCTCGAATCGGTCTTGTTCATTTAAAGTCGATCAATTCAAAAAGTGCGAACTCTATCCTCTCTGTGCTGATTTCAGTTAAAACAATATAAGCACATATGAAGGGGGAGTGTTTCTGAAAATATAAAACTCTTGGAGTGTTTCAAACATGTTTTCAATCATAAACACTCTGAGAGATTTTCAAGAAAAATGGTTTTATGGCAACAATAGGACAGTCATGGAGTTATAAGGTGACTAAAGATAGGAAATCCGTCCTATGATTCGCCAGAGCCAGAGGGATCTACCCAAGGACATCACAGATAGTTAGTATTAGAAGTCCTTAGGAATGATTGAAAAAGGAGTAATGTGAGAAAGGAGAAAGAAGGGGTTGAAGAGTTAAAAAGAAATGTAAAAGAAAGGGTGAAAAGAAATAGCCCTCCATAATCAACCTTAGGGCAGAAACCGGGTTCAATACATATGCTACTGGTTGTCACTAAGATGACGCTGGTATTGAAGACAAAGACGTCATGGACCCAGTGACGTACTGCACTAAACCTTCTAGCCACTCAATTCCTCTTAAAAGGATTTGTTTCATTCTCACTGGGAACCCTACATAATCTATCGACTTTCTCTTAGAGATCGTTGATATTGAAGAAGGAGACCCTCTCCCTAGTCTCCGCTTAGGAAACCAAAATGCACTAATTGAGTCTAGAGCCACGAGATTCATCAAAAGATCTCATAGGAACACTTGACATGACATCGCTTGTTGTTCATCAATAAGGACACAAGTGATATATTCTAGAGTCCTACGCAGATCTTAGCAATCTGCCAGAACATTTATGAGAAGTTTCACATCTGTGATCTTCAATGATTGAATGGAAACTTCTGCCAGGGTCAACATCAAGCAGCCCTGACAGCAGGTCACTTCGGTAACTCCCCGTGGATTACGCTTAGTGTGTCTCAAACGGTCTACAGTCATGGGGTGATGCTTCGGTGTACCTCAGCGACTGGTACATCGCGTTATCTCACTTGTGGGACTCCAGTTCAGGAACGGCCTTTGTGAGAATTAGAGACGTGTTTTCACACTATGCTGTTAACACACTCGAAATTCAAACTTGTAAGCGCTGGATTATTTCTAACCCATGTTTTATGTTTCTTCTTATGGATGCTTGCGGGAGGAAGAGATCGTGCATATTTTCCACATGCTCATACCAACAACACATGAAAAGTTCTCATCAAAATCAAAAGGCAACACAAAGTTAAAGATGATTCTTCATCAATGTCAAAGAATCTACAAAGTATATAGACTCGAGAACTACATCATTGGTAATTAAAAGTCAAATAGAAGTGTGAGCATGGTGGAGAATGACGTGGAGACACCTAACCAACGAAGTTGACAACGGCAGAACAACACCATTAACTGATCACAAAGCATGAAGGAATTAAGAATTAAGACTATTCTATATCTACACGCAAAGTTCAAGCTCAAGGAAAGTAAATACCTAATCAAGTGGAGCATCTTTTGAATGACCACCCCTTAGGGGGAGATTGTTAGCCGTAACATTTTTATTAGAAGTGATGGTTATTCACGTTTAGGAACTTTGTAACGTGTGTTAGATATCGTATTAGAATAGTCAACGGGCTCGTGGATTGGACTAAGCTAAATGGCTAGAAGTTATGTTAAGCTAGCCTTGAATAAGTGCATGTAACCCAATCCAATCCAAGTCCACCACAAGGCCCATGGAAAGCCCTTTAGGGCGTCTAGTACTTGAAGTATATATACCCCTCAAATGGTCATTTGAGGGGTGTGCTTGAGTGTGTGTGTGTGTGTTTTTCTTTAAGCAATATAACATCTTGTTCCATCTTTTCTTCTATTAACATACACGATTCATATACATATATCAAGTCACCATCTTTATCATCTTTTCTTCTTCATCTTTTACACATAAAGTGTGTTTGTTTCACGTGTGTTCATCTTGTGTTTAAGGTTGGTATACGAGTAAAGTTGATATATTTAAGGTCCTACATCTATATATAGTTTTATAACTGCGACGGCGTCGCCTTATAGGTGGGACGCCGTCAGATCGCCGTCATTAGGGTTTCGTCTTGGCCAAGTAATAGTTGGGACGGCGTCATGTTGTGGTTGTGACGTCGTCAATCTTCAGTAGTGACGTCGTTTGAATCTGGATCTAGGCCATCTGAGAAGAAAAATCTTCGTGACGCCCTTACTCTTCAAAGCCTGACGCCGTCAGGTGTAAATTAGCAAAAAGTCTACTGAGTCGTCGTAAATTTAAATACGTAAAGAGGGACGGCGTCTCCCATGGATTGTGACACCGTCAGCTTCAATTCCAGCAGCTTGAGAGCCTTCGATCTTGACTTAGCCATTTTTTTCATATGTTCACTCCTTTTCGTCTAAATATACATCATTCCATCATTTTGCCTCCAAAAGACTTAAAAACTGAAAAGGAACAAAATTAAGCAGTAACGGATATAAAAGTGGTCAATTAAGGGCTTAAATGACCCCTTAAAAGTGTACGTCTTAAATCCTTATCAAATATCCCTACACTTGGTATTTGCTTGTCCTCAAGCAAATGTGATTTTGGCCAATCAATTTATAAGTTAGGGGGCATAAAGCATTAGTTTAACATAATTCATAACAAGTAAAAGCACCGCAATAATCATAACAAGCACGAAAATTATATACTAGCACCTCACAAGGGGTGTTTGGATTCTCTCATCTCTCGGGTGTATATATGAAATATAGTAGATGGAAATGGAAGATACACACTCATTGACCGGTCATAGTACATAGATTACCATAGGCTTGATACTAGATCAAACCTCCAGCGCTTTGGCGTAAGCACCTAGGAGCAACTATCTAAGAGGTCTTTTAAAGGGTTGTAACGTTAGGCTTACAGTTAGGGAAACAAAGGGTTTGGTTGGATAGGCGATTTAGTGGTGGTAAGTCAAAAATCTTATGTTACAAGCATGAAAAGAATGGCGTTGCTAAGCCAAGACTCGACTCACTAAACTCTAGATAACTTTGAAAGAAGATAAATGTAGGATGGTATCCTGTACATTGTTTTTTTTTTTTTTTTTTTTTTTTTTTTTTTTTTTTTTTTTTTTTTTTTTTGGCATACACTTTTACTCTACTATCCTCTATGATAACATCAAAATATAAGGGATTTATAGGAGCATCCATACACTTGAATTTTTATTACTCTAACACTAATTTGACCTGAATTGAAAAGATCAAAACACTTGGAGTACCTTATTACGTAAATAAAGGTAATTTGAATTTAACGTTCTTTCCCATCACTCCATAAAATTTAACTTTACCCATGAGTCCTAATCGTCCCAAAACTGTGTACAAAAGATATGACTTGACTTAGCAACCATGCAAGTAACTAGATAATTGAACTAAGGGTTTAGTATGATAATAATAATGCACTAAAGGTGAGTGCATACAAGGTAGGCTAAGGCGATTTGGGTGTACATTTGGGGGTGGATTGTAAACAATGCTCTTCATTGATATTCCAGAAAACCGAAACATCACGAGAACCGCGAAAATGATAGGCTCTGAGGGGTTAACTAGGGGGTATCGTATACTAAAGATGAGTACAACGCAAGGGTGTGGGGGAATCACTCGACCGATGTGGAAGAAGTAATTATAATACGGGTATCAAACAAGGGTTATCCTAATGCCTCTTATCATTTAGTTATTCCTAACTACACAAGTGTAGTCTCACTAGCGATCTCGGAATGCATCACAAAACAAGTTCTAGAATCTATTATACTACCGGTACACTCTCGAAGCATTAAAGGTGAATGCTATAATTCCTATAGATCTAGGGGCGAATCTCACATTTTTCGGGTGGAATTTGAGTGGTAAAAGGGTTTTTGTGGCAAGTCATATAACTCCTATCCATGAGACGCTTTATTAAGACTAAAGTCCCACCCGTACATGTCATGAAAATTTTAAATTGGGCGCTAAAATTGCCCTAATAAATATTTCTCATGGTTTATTACACAAATGAAATAGGACAAGACAAATGATCAAGGATAAGCATAGTTTCAAAGTTCCCGTTTTATTCTCCCTCCCTACACTTAAACTGAACATTGTCCCCAATGTTCCCCGAAAGTATAAAAGTTATGATAACAGAAGGTAATTAAAAGAGAAAGAAACTTGTACTCCCCTGATTAGCTCGGTAGGATCACTGTGAAGTAGTGGTTAAATTCTTTCCAAGAAGAATGTATGCGTGATAAGCTCCATCCAATGTTATGTTTCTTCTTCTTGATAAATAAAACCTGCATACTTTAAGAAAATAGATGAAACCTTCGCGTAAAATGGGCTGTAAAACTATATATGACTCTACTACACTACGATATAATGCTTGTGGAATGAATGTTTGCAGATTTTCTGGAAAATTAAGACTTGAGAATTTCCAAAAATTTATAATTAGCACATAAAACGAGAGAAATTTATAAGCTATTTCTGCTCCTCCTGACGTCGTCAGGTTGTAATCCTGACGCCGCCAGGTTATCCTGACAGAAACTGGTCTGCTGCATTTTTCTGAAAAATTTACACCTTTAAAATCTGGAAAAATCCCTGCAAAACATCTATTATGACTCGATACAAGCATTTGACTCTAACAAAAACACATATATATCTTTTTCAACAATCGTAGTTCTCATGTTCACGTTCTTTTAAAAACATGTGTAATCTTCCCTACACTTATCCTTTTTGTAAAATACCTTTATATGTAATTAAGACGAGTTTAAAGACAAAATAAAGCATTTTCACAAATTCAAACATGAGAACATACAATAATGAAAAGATATATGACACACAAACAAGCAAACAATTAAGCATGAGTTGCCTCCCACGAAGCACTTTTCTTTATTTATGAGTCTTGTAGCTAGACTCGAAGTCGTGCTCCTACGTACCTATGTAAGTAAGTTTATACTCAAGAATGTCATACGGATCAAACTTATCTTTTAAGTTCCTAGTGGTACGCTTAGTCCGGTATGCCTTTTCAAACTTTTCTCCATCGGGGTCATAGATTGTCATTCTAATGTGCCATTCTCCATTTCCATCATTAGGTGGTCTATCCCAATCCCAATTATGCTTAGGCTTCTTACTTTCAACTTTTCACTTATTCATGTTAAGATTAACGGGCAAGGTTCCTAGGAACTCGGTCATCTTCCTAAACACTAAGGCATCCTCGAACGGGCCCACTTCCATATCCCTAGCTAATTCTTGCTCATGGAAAGTTGAGTCACTTACAAAGGCCTCCTCTAGATATAAAGGTCGTTGAGGACCTATAAAATCTTTACTAGTCCAAGGTCCATATCTAGATGGTTTTCTATCCAACATGATCTCGTAGGGAATCTCTTCCTCTTTGTAGTAGATATGCTTCTTGACATCATAAACTAGCCTAGCATTCCCTTCTCCTACCACTATCTCAGACATCTTACAATAGAGTATGGCACTAGCGGTAGCTAAAAATCCTCTTCCTACTAACGATGGGCATTTTGGGTCTTTGTTCATGTCTAGCACATGGAAATCCGCCAAAAGAGTCAATTGACCTACGTGCACTATCATGTCTTTTATTATCCCTATCGGATATGCCATACTACCGTCTGCTAGACCTAAGATGGTTTCCTTTGGTTCTATCTTACATAGGTTAAGCTTTTTATGGAGGGACAACGGAAGGAGATTGATGCTTGATCCTAAGTGGGCTAAATTGTCGAAAGGTTTGGAATTTCCTTAGGTAACTTATTTTGCCCAAATGCGGACCCACATTCTCCTAACTTAAGTTCTTGCTCATATTTTTCTTTTAATGCTTTATAATAAGGTGCACGAGCCAAGACTTCAAGAACCGGTTTTTCTTAGTGGAGTTCCTTGTACTCCTCTTCTAGATTAAGTTTGGGTTCTTGGTGGACGGGTTTCTCAAGAGTTGGTTGGACCAATGGTTCGGGTCCTTGGTACTTCATGAGGGATCGCTTGGAACCAGTGTTGATGGCGTTGACCGGATGAACTTTCGGGTGTGAAGGGCATGGACATGCATTCTCCCAAGGTGAGCAAGAACATGAATTCGATGAAATCGAATTCACTTTTGGGTTCTTTATAATGTCACTTGGGAGTGCTCCAATTTCCCGGTCATTGAAGGCTTTTAAGAGGGCGTCGAGCTTGTTTGTCATCTCGCCTTGTAGTTGCTTGAAATCGGCTTCAAGCTTAGTCAATCGAGTTTCTTGAGATGACATGAATCTAGACACAGTTGCTTCAAGACTAGTGGAATTCTTGGTATTTGGAGGGTTGGACCTATTGGGTGGACTAGATGAGTTTTGGGGCGGGTTTGAGCTTTGGCTCCACCTAAGGTTAGGGTGATTTCTCCATGAGGGGTTGTAAGAATTTCCTAAGTTGTTTTGTTTAGGCTTGAAAGTGTACCACTTCTCTCCCGCTCCGTCGGTACGTATGGAGGCGTAGTCCGCAAAAGCTTGTTCAGGGAGTCTTGTGCAATCACGAGTGTCATGGGGACCACTACATAACTCATAAGGTAGAGTGATTTTGCTCACTCGGTGCGAAGACTTAAGATTCTTGTAGGAGCTCATTAGGAATTTGACTTGATCTTCAAATTTGAGCATCCTACGATTGGAAGGTTGTGAGTCAATGGGAGGCAAGGAGATTGCCTTGACGAATTTGGGAAACTCACGGGGGTCATTCCAACTTTCGTTGTCATAGAGGGCAAGGTCCTCTATTGTACCCCACGATTCTTCCACGGTGAGATCACTAAGTTTACCACCGACCGCTTGGTCGATGGATTGCTTAGTTGAGAAGTTGACATGAACGTAAAAGATTTGGACTTGAAGCCAAAGATCTATGCCGTGATGAGGGACTTTGATGAGTGTCTAAATACTCATCAGTTTTGTACAAAATAAACTGCAAAATCATCTGAAAACACTCAGAAACACATCAAAATGATCAAAATATCACAAATCAGTGTTTTATGTGTTTTAAAAGCAAAAATATCAAAATCAGATGAAAAACATATCAAATTTGCAAAAATTGCAGTTTTAGTCCCCCAAGTTTCATGAATTGTCAAAAATAGTCCCTGAGCACATAATTTCAAAAAGAAAAGTCACCAAAGGTCCTTTTTAAATCATAACTTGTCAAATTTAGTCCTTTGGTGAAAAATATGAAAAGTTTGAGAAAATTACAAGTTTAGTCCTTCAACTTTCAAAATTGGCAGAAATGGCCCCTGAAAAATGGCAAAATGGCAAGTTTGGTCCTTATACTTTTGAAAGTTGTCACTTGTGGTCCCTTGGAATGACTTTTCTGAATTGGCAGCTTGGGCCCCTCAAGTTTCAGATTTTACAAAAGAAGTCCTTGAATTATTAAACCTTAAACCTCATTTTTGGCCCCTTGCTCATTTTGGACCCCCTGTCAACTGAATTGTGAACCCCCTATTATTAATACCTGCTTGGGTCAAACTTGGTCAAATAAACCCACCCGCCAAAGTCTTTCACTCTCACCTGCTTTCCCTGAAACTCAGTAACACCCATCCCCCCTCCTCAAAACCACTCTCCCATGTCCCCTCCACCTTAGCAAGCTTCCAAGCTTCATTAATTGCTTCCTTAGCCTCTCACTCAACCCCACATGGACAAAAGCAAAAATGGCGCCAAAATCCAATTTAAACGGCCAGGATCATTTTGAAGCTATCAAAGGGCTAGGAATGGTGGGATCAAATCAGAAGAAAGAGAAAAAGAGATTGGGTTATAAAAAGAGAAGGAAAGAGATGAAGAAAGGGGTAGAATTTTTAGTTTAAATTTACTCTTATGTCGTTTTTTTAGTTATGTCTTAGTTTATTTCCAAATGTTGTAATCTTTTGTTCTCAAGTATCAATCTCAAGTTATATTATCAGTTTGAGCAAGTTTTAAACATTAATTCCAAGTTTCCTTTCATTTCATCTTTATTTGTTAACTGTTGAAAATTTTAATTTCCATTTCATAAACACAAGCTTCAATAAGCTTGTGTATCAGTTTATATAAGCTTAGATAAGCTTTTCATAGCTTTTTATAAGCTTATAATCAAGTTCCAATTCACTTTGTACTCTGGTCAACAAAAGTCAACTGGTGGCTCAAATAGCTATGGAAATGGTAATGGGTTGATTCAGGCATGGATTTGGGTGAATTAAAGTTAGTTAGATTGGATTATATAGATTAGTGGATCTGGTTTACAGTTTGCAAGCCATTGTGGCAAGGGACCCATGGTAAGTCAAGTTTCTAGATTCTAAGCACAATCTGTTTTTTGTGATCAATAATAGTTGAAATCTGTTTTAATAGTCGTATTTAAGCTACATTAACTTAGTTTGATCTATGGTTTGTGTTTGTTAGTGATAGAATAGTCTTAAATGTCAAATCTGTGTTTTTAAGGGGTGTTTGGGTTTGCTGAATTATTTGGCTTAGAGGTTTACTCAGTACTTAAAATCTGTGGGATCATGCTTAATAAGTGTATTTGAGTTCATTTGAATCAACATCTTAGGTCTGCAAGCTCTAAAAGTCAAAATTGCTTTTGAATCCATTTCACTGATTAACTGTTGGAGTATTGAATCAGCAGACCATGATTTTGTGTTTAGAAATCATCAATATCACTTGCATTACACTTATAACATCATATAACATTAATCTCAGTGGTAAAAATTGAATCCAAAGTTGAGAAAAGTCAAAGTTTGAGTTCATGTTCAAAAGTCAAAAACTGAAAATCTGTTTTTGAGTCAAATTCAAGGATTTCTCTAGGATTCATTTTTGGGTCTTATTCAGTGAATCTTGGTGTTTCAAAAACCTCAACTGGTCCTCTTACTTATTGGTATTTTTGTACAATTTTACAATTTTTCTTTAAGCTTCAAACAAGCTCCTCTTCTTGGGCTTGTCTGCCCTGCACCACTGCTCAGTATTAACTGAGATTTTCTCAGTTTTTGAAGCTAGTGCACAGAGCTTATTAAAGCTTCTCATGGCCTGAATTTTGGTACACATACTCTCACCCAGGTCCTTTCCAAGTTCCAAATCAAAGTTTTCCTTTTGAGCTTATTTCTAAGCTTGTGGTAGTGCTTAAAGTTGCTACCCAGGATCTGTTTTGGTTCAAAAGCTCAAATCATCAAATCATTGAATCTTGCTTATCAGAGTGTTAAGCTTGTTGATTGTTGTTGTATTTTGGGTATTTTAGCTTATTAGAGCTTCTGTTAACAGCTGGTTGCTTTTGGTACTCATTTAGCTTATTCAAGTGCTTATTCATAAGCACTTGATTCAGCAGTTTCATATTTCTCCACATTAGGGCCTGTTTTTCCATTTTTCTCATATTCCTAATATTATTTTAAGCATTTCCTGAATTTTTCAGATTTTTCCTAGCTTGTTTGGTATTTTTCTGCATTTTATCTAGTTTTTAAGCATTTTTAAATAGCATTTAATACAAAAAATTAGAAAAAGGTTCAAAAAAATAAGTTTTCAATTTTCATAGGTTTAGATAAATATAAAAAGAGAAAAAAATATTTTTCTGGATTTTTCTCCTTTTATTTGGTATTTTTAATAATTTTAATTAGTTTTAAATAGTTTTAAATTAATAATAAATACATAAAAAGCCTAAAAAATATATTTTCAGTTTTAAAATTAGTTTTATATTATTTTAGATTTTTCTAAGTCTTAACTTTATTTTTCTAGTCTTATTTCATATTTTCTTTTATTTTAGAGTATTATTTAATAGTTAAAAATAGTTTTTAATTAATAGTAATTAATTAATTAGTTATAAAAATAATTTTCTTTTTCTAAAAATTTTATTTTATCATTAGGTTTGTAAAAATGTATTTTTCATATTTTTAGGGTTAATATTGAATAAGTTTCACTTTTTATTTTGTACGGTTACGTTATTTTTAATTTAAACGTACGTTTTAGGTTTTAAACGTTCATCACTTTAAAAATAGTGATAGCGTTTATTTAATAGGTTTTATCTTTTTAATTTTCTTTAATTTACATTTAAGGCATTTTTAATTTGTTGGCTTTTCCTTAGTTATAATAATCATAATCTCATAATCCTTTTCCCGTTCAGACTCCTCGATCACTATACGTTGATTGATCCACTGCATAGCTCGCTGGGACATAACGACCCGGGGAGACTCTATACTCCTCTGATCTTAATTGCATTAGTGTTTGAGCAGTCTTTAGTCTTTTAGACTTGACTGTTTAGCACCAATCAGACTTTATGGAGCAAGTCCTTGAATCAAGTCCATGCCTCGTAGAGATATTCACCTTGACGTTGTTGGAACATCAAGATTTCATTCCTAAGTTTAGTAGTTCTCCCCGGTGGGAAAAATTGGGCAAGGAAATGAGTGGTAAGATAATCCCAACTTGAGATGGATCCGGTGGGAAGTCGCTCAAGCCAATTAGTAGCTTGGTCCTGTAGAGAGAATTGGAAGAGATGCAAGTGCGTGGTCTCCCGTGTGGTAGCATCAAGGTCGATGGAATCAACGATTTTAAGGAAGTCCTTGAGATGCTGATTAGGATCTTCAGAACGAAGTCCATGGAATGCACATCCGTTTTGTACAAACCGGATGGTGTCGAACCATATGGCCATAGTTTGAGCTTGATCGGGGAGCTCAATAGTGTTCCTATAGCCTTGGTGGCTTGGTCTAGAGTATTCACCAAGAGTACGGCCTCTTGGCGGGTCAATGATTGGTGGGTCGATGAGTGGTGACGGGTTATCACCATCCATGATGAAAAGTGATGGGGTTACTTACAAATTCACGAAGAAGGGGGATAGACTAAGAGGAAGCTAAAAATGAGAAAAAATCTTACTTGATAGGAATCAAGAAAGGGAACCTAAACAAGATAGAAGTCTAACTAGCTATTCTCTTCCCCGGCAGCGGCGCCAAAAACTTGATGCGCGTATAACGCGTTCGGGGTCAAAGGAACTTCCTTTTCGTTGAGCAAGTTTTTCAACACCCTAGGCAGTGAACCAAATCGTTGTAGTGTAGTATTGGGTAAGCCTCGGGTATTGATATCATTCTCTAGGGGAATAGGAATGCTAGTGAGAGATGTACTACTCTAAGGTTGAGGTTGAGGAAGATTATTTTTATCTATTTATAATTTTTTATAAAGCTAAGGGTAAAATCTCGGGGTTTAGATTTGGGGGGTTTGGTACTTCTACCAATTACTCTACTATCTAATTATCTAAACTAATGGGTAGTCTATGTCTTTTGGATGTGTGCTCATATGATGATTAAAAATGTGTCTACCTAGATACTATTACTCCCTAGTTATCTTTTATTGGTGGTTGAATTGTCACGTCCTTATTCTTAACGCGTTGTGTTTTCTGAGGACGTAGGGTATGCGTTTATCCCTAACTCTTTTAGACTAACTTAAGGTTATTGCCTAGAAAATATCTAGGTTTCATAAACTAACTCTAAGGTTATCTTTTGATGTTTAACCTACAATTCCGCTATGTGATTTATAAGCTAAGGTTCACAAAGATTACTCAAGCATTCAAACACAACGATGGCCTAATACACTCCTAAGCCAATTACAATTAAGCTAAGAGACAACCAATCAATAATTAATAACTATGTTTCATACATCTAAGCAAACACACAATAAATTTAGTCGGACATGTTAAACACGCAAGCATACACACATACAATCGAAGACATAATGAAATCAATGAAGTAAAATACTTATCTTGATGTAAAATAAGGTATGAGAACCCTAAGATACTGTCCAAACCGGACCAAAATTATTTTAGGTTTTTACTCCACAAGTCTACCTCTTAAAATTCTGAAAATTCGATTTCTATATATAGTTTTACAACTGCGACGACGTCGTTTTATAGGTGGGACGCCGTCAGATCGCCGTCATTAGGGTTTCGTCTTGGCCAAGTAATAGTTGGGACGACGTCACGTTGTGGTTGTGACACCGTCAGTCATCAGTAGTGACGTCGTCTGAATCTGGATCTAGGCCGTCTGAGAAGAAAAATCTTCGTGTCGCCCTTACTCTTCAAAGCCTGACGCTGTCAGGTGTAAATTAGCAAAAAGTCTACTGAGTCGTCGCAAATTTAATTACGTAAAGAGGGATGATACGCGTACAACATGCGTTCGGGGTCAAAAGAAACTTCCTTTTCTTCAAGCAAGTTTTTCAACCACCTAGGCAGTGAACCTAATCACTGTAGTGTAGTATTAGGGTAAGCCTCGGGATTGATATTGTTCTCTAGAGGAATAGGAATGCTAGTGAGAAATTACTACGCTAAGGTTGGGGTTGAAGAAGATTATTTATTTATCTTTTTTATATTTTTTAGAAAATTGAAATTACGAATCTCGGGGTATTGGATTTGGGAGGTTGGTATTTCTACCGATTACTCTACTATTCTAATTATATAATTTAACTAAGCTAAGGGGTAGTCTATGTTTAATTGATGTTTGCTCGTATGATGATTAAAGATGTGTTTACCTAGATGCTATTACTCCCTAGTTATCTCCTATTGATGGTTGAATTGTCACGTCCTTATTCTTAACGCGTTGTGTCTTCTAAGGTCGTAGGGTATGCTTTCTTCCCTAACTCTTTGAGACTACCTTAAGGTTATTGCCTACGAAATCTCTAGGATTTATAAACTAACTCTAAGATTATCTTTGGATTTTTAGCCTACAACAACTCTAGGCGATTATAAACTAATGTTCACAAAGATTACTCAAGCATTAAAAATACAACGAATGACCTATCGCAATCCTAGGTCATTACAATTAAGATAAGAGACAACCAATCAATATTTAATACCTAGGTTTCATAGATCTAAGCAAACACACAAGTAAATTAGCCGGACATGGAGAACATGCAAGCATACACACATACAATTGAATACATAATTGAATCAATGAAGTAAATTACTTATCTTGTTGTAAAATAGGGTATGAGAACCCTAAGATACTGCCTAAGACAGCCAAAAATCGTTATTAGGTTTTACTCCACAAAACTACCTCTCTAAAACTCTGAAAATTCGAATTCTATATATAGAGTTACAACTTGCGACGGCGTCACTCTTTAAATGTGACGCCGTCGGATCGCCGCCATTAGGGTTTCGTCTTCACCACGTCAACCTTGTGACGGTGTCACCTTATGATTGTGACGCCGTCGGCTTCATCTTCTGACGCCGTCGGGATCTGAATTTAGGCCGTCTGAGTTGTGACGCCCTACTCTTGAAAACCTGACGCCGTCGGGTACAAAATAGTAATTTTGCTACTAAGCCGTCACAAAATTGGGGCACGTTGCGACGGCGTCACCTTCTAACTGTGACACTGTCATCTTGAATTCCAGCAGCTTGAGTGTCTTGATCTTGACTTAGCCATTTTCTTCATATATTCACGCCTTTTCATCCGAATAAGTGTCATTCCAACAAGTTGTCTTCAAGAGGCCAAAAAAGTGAAAAGGAACGAAATTAAGCAGTAACGGATATAAAAGTGGTCGATTAAGGGTTTAAATGACCCCTCAAAAGTGTACCTTTTAAATCCTTATCAAATATCCCTACACTTGGTATTTTCTTGTCCTTAAGCAAATGTGCTTTTGGCCAATTAATTTATAAGTTAGGGGTCACGAAGCATTAGTTTAGAACAATTCACAACAAGTATAAGGCCCGCAAAAGTCATAACAAGCACGGAAATTACATACTAGCACCTCACAAGTGGTGTTTGGATACTCTCATCTCTTGGGTGTATATGAAATATATCAAATTAGAAATGGAAGATAAACACTCATTAGCCGGTCTTAGTACATAGATTACCATAGGCTTGAGACTAGATCAAACCTCCATCGCTTTGGCGTAAGCACCTAGGAAAAACTATCTAAGAGGTCTTTTAAAGGGTTGTAATGTTAGGCTTACGGTAGGGAAGCAAAGGGGTTTGGTGGGATAGGCGATTTAGTGGTGGCAAGTCAAAAATCTTTATGTTACAAGCATGAGAAGCATGGCGTTGCTAAGCCAAGACTCGACACTCTAAACTCTAGATAACTTTGAAACAAACAAACATAATATTAAAGATAGATGTAGGATGGTAGCCCGTATGTTTTTTTCTCATTTTTTTCATTTTTTTCATACATTTTTACTCTACCATCCTCTACGATAACATCAAAATAATAGGGATTTATAAGCACATCCCTACACTTAAGTTTTTATTACTCTAACACTAATTTGACCCGAATTGAAAAGATCAAAACACTTGGAGTACATTATTACGTAAATAAAGGGATTTTGAATTTAACGTTCCTTCCCGTCACTTCATAAAATTTAACTTTTCCCATGAGTCCCAATCGTCCCAAAACTGTGTACAAAGGATATGACTCGACTTAGCAACTTATGCAAGCAACTAAATAATTGAACTAAGGGTTTAGTATGATAACAATAATGCACTAAAAGTGAGTGCATACAAGGTAGGCTAAGGCGATTTGGGTGTACATTTGGGGGTGGATTGTAAACAATGCTCTTCATTGATATTTTGAAAAACCGAAACATCACGAGAACCGAGAAAAGGATAGGCTCTAAGGGGTTAACTAGGGGTATCGTGTACTAAAGATGAGTACAACGCAAGGGTGTGGGGGAATTACTCAACCGATGTGGAAGAAGTAATTATAATACGGGTATCAAACAAGGGTTATCCTAATGCCTATTATCATTTAGTTATTCCTAACTACACAAGTGTAGTCTCACTAGCGATCTCGGAATGCATCACAAAACAAGTTCTAGAATCTATTATACTACCGGTACACTCTCGAAGCATTAAAGATGAATGCTTTAATTCCTACAAATCTAAGGCGATCCTCACATTTTGGGGTGGAATTTGAGTGGTAAAGGGTTTTGTGCTAGTCATATAACTTCCTATCCATGAGACACTTTATTAAGACTAATGGCCCACTCCTACATGTCATGAAAAATTTTAAATTTGGTGCCAAAATTACCCTAACAAATATTTCTCATGGTTTATTACACAAATGATATTGGACAAGGAAAATAGTCAAGGATAAGCATAATTTCAAAGTTCCCATTTTATTTTCCCTCCCTACACTTAAACTGAACATTATCCCCAATGTTCCCCGAAAGTATCAAAGTTATGATAATAGAAGGTAATTAAAAACGAAAGAAATTAATACTCCCCTGATTAGCTCGGTAGGATTCATGTGAAGTAGTGGTTAAATTCTTCTTCATGAAGAATGTATGCGTGAAAAGCTCCATCCAATCGTATGTATCTTCTTCTTGATAAATAAAACCTGCACACTTGAAGAAAACAAACGAAACCTTCGCGTAAAATCGGCAGTAACACTATATATGACTCTACTAAACTAGGATATAATGCTTGTGGAATGGATGTTTACAGATTTTCTGGAAATTAAGACCTGAGAAATTCCAAAAATTTATAAGTAGCACAGAAAATGAGAAAAAGTTATAAGCTGTTTTTGCTCCTCCTGACGCCGTCAGGTTATCCTGACAGAAACTGGTCTGCGATTTTCTGGAAAAAATTCTGCAAAATTTATATCTTTAGAATCTGGAAAAAATTTCTGCAAAAGACCCATTATGACTCGATACAAGCATTTGACTCTAACAAACATACATGTATATCTTTTTAATAATCGTAACTCACATGTTCACGTTCTTTTTGAAAACGTGTGTAATCCTCCCTACACTTATCCCTTTTGTAAAATACCTTTATATGTAGTTAAGACGAGGTTAAAGACAAAATAAAGCATTTTCACAAATTCAAACATGAGAATAAACAATCAATAAAAGATATACGACACATAAATAAGCAAACAATTAAGCATGGGTTGCCTTCCAGGAAGCGCTTTTCTTTATTTATGAGTCTTGTAGCTAGACTCGAAGTCGTGCCCCTACGTGACTTCATTACCGTCACCTTCTTCCTCATGACGGTCTCTATTGGGGTTTTCCATGTTATAGTAATGCCCTATTATGCATCTTTCTAGAAAGTCATCTTCTCCCCAATCGGTTCTATATTCTGGTCCTAGTTTCAAGCAACCCTTATAGAAACTGAAAATCTTATCCATCACATAATCTAATCCATTCTCCTTATCCTCCTCATTCCTATGGTAGACCGATATCTTTAGTTTCTTTTCATCATTGCATAGTGATGAAAATCTCTCAATCTTAAATGGCATTTGATAAGCTACGTCATCGGTCTCATCTTTGAATCTAACTATCCCTAACGACGGATCATAAGTCATCCCGATGTTTTCTATGAAAGGTTTTCCTAGAATGACATGGGACAAGCTAGGATCTATGGCCGTACTAATATCATTCACAACTATGAAATCCGTAGGATACGTGAAACTACCTACATAGACGGGCAATTCCTTAACTCTACCAAGGAAATTACAACTAACCCTAGGATTATCGGGATCTTGCCTAGCTGGGATAGGCTTCTTCATTACTCAATTATAGAAGGTGCTAGTCATGATATTTATCGGGGACTTGCGATCAATGTAGGCTTTTGCCACAAAAAGATGTCCTATGCAACAAGGTATGTTAAGATTCCAAGGGTTCCCAAACTTGATCCTAGCGCTTCTCCTAACATACATGTGACGGAGGTCGCGTACTAAGTGTCGGTGGCAAGAGAGTTCCTCTTCCGTAGGAAACTTATTGAAATAGTCATTTCCTACTTCATCTATTTCATCGGTCGATTTGTTCTTAGGAGTCTCACTAACCTCAAGTATCGTCTCATGGTTCACTTCATCATTTGTCCTATTAGGTTTCACTAAGGTGATGGTATTGACGAATTGAACGTGCTTGGCTAACTTACTTGGGTCCTTAATGTCTACACCGGAAGCTTCGGGAGTTGAGATAGCATTAACCTTCCTATCACTATTGGTCATGGCTTTCGAAAGGTTATCTATTGTTGGGTTCAGTAAATACCCAAACCCCTTAATCTAGGATTTGAATAGAAAATAGCCCAAGTGTTTAGTCCGTTAAACACTAACAGGTCACTGAGGGCATAATCTCTCAGTGAGTCATCTTCAGGATACTCAGTATGAGGCGAAGAAGAAGTCTCTCCACTCAGTAAGGCGGAACTTAAAGGGTGAAGACTGACTCAAGAAGAAGATGATGGATTCAGTGAGTAATGACAATAACTCACCGAATCCCTAAGACTCCTCTCCAACTACTTACACTGAAGACAAACTGAAGTAGAAGACTGAAGGATGTAAAGACTGAAGAATGAGCGGAACATGGCGGGATAAGTTTGAATCAGATAAGACGAAGTACTTATCAACCAAATTCAACTTTCCCTGAATAGCAAAAGATCAGGCTCAGTGCCATCACTGAACTTAGGAAAGTAGTCTTGTCTCTTACCTAGAATAGTCTTTGTAAACAGAGACAAAATACATAAGTATTTTGTCTTCTGTATGATGTCAGTTTGTCACTTAGGAAAGAGTCAAATATCATACATGTATAAATAGCATAAGTGATGGAGTGAAAAGATTAAGCTTGTGAATTGTAAAAACACACATATACGCAAGCCATCTTTTCACTCCTCCAAATACAACTTAGTTCCTGAGATAGCTCAGTGAGCTCTAAGAGTTATGCTTAGACTTAGCCTGAGCTTTAAGAGAAGACACCAAACTTTGTCATTTCAATCCCAAGTACTATTCCGCAAGTACTTGGGTAACGTATTCTTTTTGATTAATTTCTAATAAAGAATATGATGTTGAAAATTACTTTGTGTGTTTTACTTGCTTTAATTTCAGTCAATGTTCACTGTTAAATTGTTTTAAGTACTTAATTGTTTTTAAACGATAGTGAATAGGGAACAACAAGTGGTATCAGAGAAAGGCTAATTATAAAACTCGTTTTTAGGCCGCTCTAAAAGTTTTTAAATTAGGATCCTAAATGGCTGAAATTGATGTACCCCAACTAGTCGATAAAAAGGGTGGAGCTTATTCAGCTATTGCCCCTAGACTTGAAGTAGAAAAATTCAACAAATGGAAAAAGCGTATGCTTTGCTATTTGATTGGGATGGAACCTTATTATATCAAGTGTATAAATGAAGGTCGATTTATCCCAAAGACTGCTGAAGGTTTGCCTAAACCTGAAGCTCAGTGGACTCAGGATGAGAGAAGAGTGGTCAACCAGGACCAAAGACTCAAAAGTATCATCATATCATGTCTTCCTGATGATATTATAGAGCCAGTCATAAGCTGTAGTACAGCTAAACAAACCTGGGATGACATGGTTCATAGTCATGAAGGTCCATCTGATACCAAGGAAAACAGGATTATGGACCTGAAGCTTGAGTATAATACCTTTAGGGCTAAGGACTCAGAAACTCTGTCTCAAACTTACACCCGGTACAAAACTTTGTTAAATGAACTTTCAAATGATGGTGTAAAATTGTCCAAACATGAAATCAATGTTGGTTTTGTAAACAGTCTCCCTGAGAAATGGTTGAATTTCTCTCAGGGACTAAGGAATGCTAACCACATTCAGAATCTTGAGCTTCCTGAAATTTATGGGAAATTTGTCTATAAGGAAAACCTCATCAACAGACGATACCCTGACTTGAAAAAATCTCAGGAAGTCAAGAAGTCCCTGACAACCATTTCCAATCCTGTGTCAACTGCTTTTTATTCTAACAATGTGATTCAAGATTTTCAGGAAAACTCAGATGATGAGGCTGATGAGAGGACAAGCGAGGAGTACCTGAACGATTTAAATATTGAGTTTCAAGAAAGAGCACTCCTCGCTAACTCTAAAAGGTTTATTCGAAGAAACAAAAGTTTTTCAAACGCTAAAGCTAATGAAGACACTGAATGTTTTAAGTGTCACAAAAGGGTCATTTTGCAAAAGACTGCTTTTCAAAAACAATTTCTGAACCCTCTTACAAACCATCAGGGTCAAACCAGTCTTCAGGCTTTAGCAAATTTCAACCAAAAATCTTTCAGTCTCATCAAAATTTTCAAAACAAATCTGATCAAAACAAAGCTGTTGATTATGAAACCAAGTATAAGAAAGCAAAAGCTAAGCTTGCATTGCTTGAGGCCAATCCCTCAGAAACAACTAGTGTTAAATCTGTGCAGGGTAAAAACAAAGGCCTCGTTGCTGAAACCTTCGACTGGGATGAAGAGCCAGTATCATCTGATGATGAAATGGTGCATGTCAAGTGCACTGTTGGTCCTCTCAGAAGAGGAAAAGCTAGCTGTTGGGAAGAATCATGCCAGAAACGGGGAATGGGTCAACATCACAATGAAGAAGGTAAACATCCTACTTTCTATGGATGATGACTCTGATTGGCAGTCTTATATGAATTATCTTAATGTTGACCTTAAGTTTGTAGAAGAGCAAAGATTAAATCTTTTTTCAAAATACAACAAGCTATGTTTTGAATTAAACAAGTGTAGAGATGAACTGCTTATTTTAAAACAAGCCAAGCTTGAGGCTGTCACTTTGCAAATTCAAAACACTGAACTAGTTAAGAGAAATCAGGCTCTTCAAGATGAACTTAAAAAGGTACAAGATATTCTTGATAGTTGGACTGCTAAGAATCCCATGGTCTTTGATGCTGTGGGTGCCCCCAGTAGCAAAAAGAGAGTCATAGGTGAAGATCATCTCCCTGAATCTCGCAACAAAGACCAAAGTTCAAATACATTTGTGTCTGGTGGTATGATTAACAATATGCTGACAACTCCAAATTCCAGTTATTGGATTGAACGAGTTAATCCTGAGAGTAAGCTTCCAAATTTCGATTCTGGAAGGATTCTTGAGTCTGAGAGCCAAGCTCTTAAGAGCATGCTAGGACTCCCTGATGTGCCCAGTGGTACTGAACACATCTCTGAGTCTGAAGAAGAATCTTAAAAGCCGCTTCCACCCCTGAAACCTCTTCAGGGTGCTGATCCAAGCTCTGAGCTTACTCCTCTAAAATTCAAGCCTCACTCACCAAAAGAAAGGTCTGGACTTGGTAGAACCATCCTGCAAAGATAAACAAAACAAATCCAACAAGAGTCTACTCCTACTGAGACTTCAACATCCTCTGTCCCCACTGAAACTGACCAAATTCAGCAACTTACTGAGCTTGTGAGGAAGCTGACAGAAAAGATGGATTCCATCAAAAAAGTCCCTGATTCAATCAAGGAAACTAAGTCAGCCTCATCTAGCTCATCAAAATCAAAATCCACCAACAAACCCAAGCAGAAGTGTGAGCTGTGTCATTACACTAGTCATACCACCGACAACTGCTATAGAATCCTTTATTGTATGATCTGCAATAAGGATGATCACAGAACTGCAGACCACTTACAGTATGTAAGCTCTGTCAGTAAATCAAATTATACCAAAGTTGGTCATCAGTATGCTTCATCCTCTAAAACAACTCTCAAGAATAGAGCAAAACCTTTTCCTCTTTGCCCTCACTGTGGGTTTAATGATCATCATCAGGATGACTGTCTCATGAACACATGCTGTGATATATGTGGAAATCCAGCTCACGAGACATCCCAACATGACAGTGTCATTCATGCAAGGAGAAGTACAAAACAACCCAAAATCACTGAGTCTTCCTCAGTCTCTAAATGCAAAACCTGTGGTAGCACAATGCACTCAACCACTGACCATGAGTCGATTGCAAAATTCAAAGAGACCTTGAGACCCAAGCCCACTAGCAAGTGGGTCACTAAGAGAAACTAATTCAGTTTACTACTTGTGCAGAGACACTCCAGGGAGCCTATTTCGCATCTAGACAGTGGTTGCTCAAGAAGCATGACTAGTGTGAAGGAGTATTTGCACAAGTATGTAAAGGAACCAGGACCCAAGGTAGTATTTGGTGATAACTCATCATGTCCCACTGAAGGTTATGGTTCAGTAAACTGCAATGGAATAGTTTTCTCTAGAATTTCTTACGTCAATGGTCTCAAATGCAATCTGATCAGTGTCAGTCAACTATGTGATGCTAAGTACATTGTGCAATTTAATGACAAACAAGGTACCATTTTCAATGCCAATAAAGAAGTTGTTTTGATAGCTCCTAGAAGAGATGATGTTTATGTCTTAGACATGTCTACTCTTTCTCAAGATGGAACTTGTCTCTTTGCCAAAGCCACTGAGTCTATCAACTGGCTGTGGCATAAGAGACTCTCTCACTTAAACTTCAAAAATATCAACAACCTGGAAAAACAAAACAAGGTCCTTGGCTTACCATCACTAGTTTTTGCAAAAGACAAACCATGCTCTGCCTGTGAAAAAGGTAAACACCACAGAGCATATTTCAAAACCAAACAAAATTTCTCCATCAGAAGCTGCCTTCACCTCCTGCATATGGATCTCTTTGGACCTGTCAGTCCCAGATCAATCCAGCATGAGAAGTATACACTTGTCATTGTTGATGAGTTTTCAAGATACACTTGGGTATTCTTTCTTTCCAAAAAGAGTCAGGCAGCTGATACAATAATGTCATTCATCAGAAAAATTGAAAACCAGAATGACATTACTGTTAAACAAATCAGAACTGATAATGGTACTGAGTTCAGAAATCAAGAGCTTGAAAGCTTCTATGATGAAAAAGGAATTTCTCAAAATTTCTCATCTCCTTATACCCCTGAACAAAATGGGGTTGTTGAAAGGAAAAACAGAACTCTCATTGAGGCAGCAAGAACCATGTTAAATGGCTCAGCCCTCTCAAAGCATTTCTGGACTGAAGCAGTCAAAACTGCCTATTACACTCAAAACAGGTCAATCATTGTCAAAAGACATAATAAAACCCATATGAGACCTTCAAAGGTAGACTTCCTGACATCAGCTACTTTCATGTGTTTGGGTGTCCTGTGTTTATTCATAACCACAAGGATCACCTAGGCAAGTTTGATGCAAAAGCTGATGATGGATACTTCTTAGGCTACTCACTGATCTCCAAAGCCTTCAGGGTGTTTAACACCAGAAGACAACAAGTTGAGGAAACCTTTCATGTCACCTTTGATGAAAGTACATAAAGCATCAGGTTCACCAATACCTCAGTGGAGGAAATAGGAATTGATAACTCATCAAGATATCCTCCTGATGAGTTCGACACTGAAATCAATTCCTCATATCAAGCTAATGCTGACATCTCATATTATATCTTACCTCACAACCTACCCCAACCAACCATCAGTGAATTCATTGATAATCAATCAGTCCCTGCTGGGATAGGCATCACTGATCCAAATGATCAGGTACCTGTGATTCATGAAATCCAACCTGAACAAGACATCTCAACAGATGTTCTTAATGATTCTGTGGCTAATATACCAAAACTCACTCCTGAGTCTCCGGTGACCTCCTCAAGTTCAGATCCTAGACCACAAAGTAAGTGGACAAAATCTCGGGACATTGAACTTGTAAACATCATTGGTGAACCCACCGAGGGCATGCTCACTAGAAGCATGGCTACTAATTTAACTGCAGCTTCAGCCAATGAATGTCTATATGCTGATTACCTATCAGATATAGAACCTAAAAGTGTCACTGAGGCTCTAAAACACCCAAGCTGGGTTCATGCTATGCAAGAAGAACTACAACAGTTTGATAAAAACAAGGTCATGACCTTGATCAAATGTCCTCAGGATGTAGTAGTCATAGGAATGAAGTGGGTTTTCAGAAACAAAACTGATGAAAACGACACTGTCATTAAAAACAAAGCCAGACTTGTAGCTAAAGGTTACAGTCAACAAGAAGGCATTGACTATGATGAGACATTTGCTCCTGTTGCAAGAATGGAAGCCATCAGGATCTTCCTTGCATATGCAACATACATAAACTTCAGGGTCTACCAAATGGATGTTAAAAGTGCATTCTTAAATGGTGATCTCAAAGAAGATGTATATGTTTAGCAACCTCCAGGATTTGAGAGTAGTGAATTTCCTGACTATGTTTGCAAGCTTGACAAAGCCCTCTATGGACTTAAACAGGCTCCTAGGGCATGGTATGAAACTCTCTCATCCTTCCTGATCCAAAACAAGTTTGTCCGAGGAAAGATAGACAACACACTGTTTGTCTACAGAACAAAACAAGATGTGATAATGGTTCAAGTGTATGTTGATGACATCATCTTGGCTCATCAAACTACAAACTTTGCAAACAGTTTGAAAAACTGATGACAAAGAAATTTGAAATGAGCATGATGGGTGAACTCACATACTTCCTGGGACTACAAATCAGGCAAAAATCCATCAGTCAAGAGAAATACACCAGAAATCTCTTGAAGAAATATGAGATATCTGACTGTGCCTCAGTGAAGACTCCAATGGTCCCACCTAACAACCTTGGACCTGATCTTACTGGCAAATCAGTCAATCAAACTCATTTCAGAGGGATTGTAGGCTTACTGATGTATCTAACTGCTTCTAGACCAGACATCCAATTCTCAGTCTGTCTAATAGCAAGATATCAGTCTAATCCTAAAGAATCCCATCTCACTGCAGCCAAGAGAATTCTCAGATACCTGAAGGGAACTCCAAGCCTTGGAATTTACTATCCAAAGTGCTCAGGGTTTGACCTCAAAGGGTATTCTGACTCTGATTATGCTGGCTGTAACATGGACAGGAAAAGTACCTCAGGGTCCTGTCAATTTCTTGGAGGAAAGCTGGTTTGTTGGAGTGCTAAAAAGCAACAATCAGTGGCTATGTCTTCAGCAGAAGCTGAGTATGTAGTTGCAGCAGGATGTTGTGCCAATGTATTATGGATGAAAAGTCAACTCAGTAACTATGACATCCATTACAAAATGGTACCCATCTTCTGTGATAACACCAGTGCTATTGCAATCTCCAACAACCCTGTCCTCCACCAAAGAACCAAACACATTGATATCAGATATCACTTCATCAGGGATCACATAATGAAAGGAGACATTGAACTTCATTTCATCCCTACTAAATATCAACTTGCTGATATCTTCACCAAACCCTTGGATGGACCTACATTCAGGAGACTGAAAGCTGAATTCGGAATGCTTGACATTGAAAGTTAGGCATCTGAAAACCAATCTCAGTAAGTTCTCTGAAATGGTTCCTCCTCCCTGAACGAAACCCACATAACATCCTCTCTCTGAATGAGTAAGACTCATTCAGGGACCCTGACAGTTGATATTGAGCATTTAATGAGTAACTAAATGATCCAAGTATCAGTTACTTAAATGTCCTAGGTTGGTAACTATGCCAATTTAATATAGGAATATATTTGTATTACTGTCAGAGGTCTCCTCACTTACCTCATCCCACTTGGCATTAAATGCCTTCTCTCACATAAAATATCCTATGGATATTTTATTGCTGCAAAAGTGCACTTTTACTGTGCACTGCAACTGTTCTCTCGAAATACGGGATTTTACTGCGGGTAGTGGTGGGTGGCATTAAATGTGGAATTTAAAACGTTTTCAAAAACCATCTTTACATATCCACGTTTATGCAAAAACCACCCCTCTCAACACCCTATAAATACCCCTCATAAAATCCTTATAACACACACAAAATATTTCTGCTATCAAAACTCTGTCAAAATCTCTTTACAAACCCAACAATCTTTGTGTTCTTCATATCCTTTCTAAAAAATCCTATTTGTAAACCTTTACAAAAGTTTTTCCTCACAACTTAATAGATACAAAAACTTTCAATTGTTCTTGTTAAGTTATTCTTTTCAAAACCCTAAAACCTTTTTTTAATGGAAATGGCAAGAACACAATCTCTTCAGTTTGCTTCACAGTGGGTAGGCGATCTTAGCAACGTTGAATTTAAAACAAATAATGTCATAGGCAATTTTGAGTATCCTCCAACTGTCCCAGCCTATAAAGACATTATGAAATTTTTGTATAACTGCCCACTGAAAACGGCCTTTATTCAGTGTCCCTTTGTACTGTACCAAAACCTCCTCAAAGAGTTTTGGGCAACAGCTAAGGCCTTTGACCCGACACCCTCTACTGATGAGAACAACCTTAGACCTCTCAGGGAATATCTCATCAGGTTCAGTCTTAACGGGGGGCAACAATTCACCCTGGATTATAAAACCTTTTGCACCTCCAAAGGGTTAGATTACAACAAAGGTGTTTATGTCGCTCATCCTGAACCCTCCAAAGTGAAGGATGGGTTAAAACAAATCGTTTTAGATCAAACTTTTTGGACAGAACCCCAGTCACCAAAAATTCATTCCCCGTGGCTTGGAGGATCTTATTCACTTTTGTGATTCAGGTCCTCGGCGGGAACCACTCATCAAATGAACAAGTTAATTCTATTCAGTTGATGATGGCTTACTGTTTGATGAATGGGGTAAATTTTGACATTGGGGAGATCATTTACAGTGATCTCGTAACTAAGCTACAGAGCAAATCTAGGGCTAAATATATCTCATATCCTAGATTTGTCTCTTGTGCTTTGCAAGTGTTACTGGGTTGCAATTACCCTCAGGATGGAAAATTTTGTGCTTTACCTGGCATCCTGAGTAAATCAAACTTTCAAAAAGACCCATTCCAAGTCCCTGATATTGAATTGACGGCCCATATGATTGCTGTAAACAATCAGAGTGGATCAGTGTCTCCAAACCCTGCTCCTAAAAAAAGAAAGGGGAAGTCTCAGACTGGGACTAAGACTAAACCCAAGTCTCAGGGCCCTGAGGCTTCTGGAACACAGCCTAAGAGGCACAAAAAGCCCTAGACTGAACAGACACCCATTGGTGACCAGGCATCATCCACCCCCATGACAACGAAGGACACTGATACATCACAGTCAGTGCCCTTGGTCACAACCACTACTCCCCAAGATCCAGAGGGAAACAAACAACCCGCTGGTAGGGGAGCGCCTTCCACAACGCCCAGTGATGACAATAGCAAATCCAAGCCTTTGTCTGAAGGCACACTGATCGATCCAAAATACTCAGAGGGAACCATACAACCCGCTGATAGGGATATCACTGTCACTGACTCTGCTAAAGGCACTGAAAAATACCCATAAGTGTCTCAAGGGTCTAAGGGGGACAAAGACTCGGAGGGAAAGAAACAACCCGCCGATATGGAACCCAAAACCAATCCTGACTCCAAAGAAGGCACTGGGAAACTCCCACCAGTGTCTGAGGGGTCAAAGGGGGATAAAGACTCAGAAGGATTAATACCACCCGCTGATATGGAACCCATCACCAACCCCCTGTTAACCGTTGCTGATGTTACTAGAATACTCTTCTCTGAAGATGAGCTTGCTGATACTGATGATGAAATTCTATCAGCTGGGGAAGAAGTGGACGCTGAGGTTCAATCTGAACAAGAGCCTCAGCTTGATCCAAAGGAGCAAACTGAATCACCATTCCAGCCTGAAAATGATGACTCCTCTTCCTCCACTGATGAATTTGCAAGATTTGATAATGTTCTCCCACTTACTGAAAGACAGCTCGTTCAGTGGATCACCAAAGCTTCAAGGAAATTATACTCTGGGGTCACTAAAACATTGTGGGAACAACATACTGAAGCTGGTGCAAGTTATGCTGATCTGAAGGCTGAGGTACAAGCCTTTGATGAAAACGTTCATGAGCACAGGGATTTGATGTATGACAACATTCACAGATTGGATGAAAATGTGGCTAAATTCCTCAGATACCTTCAGGGTGTAGGCACAAAGGTAGATGAAATCCGGGAATCTGTCAAAGACGACTCAACACTCAACTCTAAAGTGCTGGAGGCTACAAAGGCATACTTGAAACAATCCTCCAGCCTCGCTGAACTGATCGAAACGCTCAAATCAACAAATGTTTAGGGTCTTCATTCTTCAGTCTAGTCCCTTCAAACTACATTGAGCTCTGTGAACACTCAAATGGTTATATTGGCTCAGGCATCTACTTCCTTGGCCTGGAATCTTGGGCCACGCATGACTGCTTTGGAAGTGTCTCAGGCTAATTTGGAAGCTAAGGTCACTGGCATTAAAACAGATACTTCAGATATAAAGGCCATGCTCTCTGAAATTTATCAGGCCTTCAAGGGTCAAGCTGCTCAGTCCCCCTCAGCACCAACACCAACTCTTGCCCTCACTGACGCTCCGCCAACAGTTGAGGGGGAGAATATTGCTGAAGAAACTCCTCTTCACACTGAGGGGGAGCCAACACCACCAGTCTCAGCAATACCCATCTCATCACTTCCACCACAAACATCAACAACAACAACACTGACAGTCACAACACCTATCATGACAACAACACCACCCTTGGTTGCATCATCTTCCTCAGGCCAGGACAAAGGAAGAGGCAAAATGACAGTTACTGAGCCTGAGAAGATTCCCTACAAAATCGGTGACACTGAATACATTCTCACACCTCAACAGCTAACCAAATATCTTGCTAAAGAAGAAAGGAGATTGAAATAAGCTGAGGATGATAAGAAGAGTAAGGAAGCACTGGTTAAAGTGATTGCCGAAGAAGCTGAGAATGTGGAAATTGATCCAAAGAAGCTCGAAAAGGGTCAGGCAGGACAAAGGTTCAAGGATGCTCAGGTAGCAAAAATGGCCGAAATGAAAAAACAGTTGGAAGAAAAGAAGAAGAAAGCTGAAGCCCTCAGGCTAAGCAGAATTGAGCACTACAACTGGACGATGACAAGCCGAAGGCTGCCTGAAAAAATCGCAGATGTCAAAATCATCCCCAGATCCAAACCACTGGCAATGAACGTCTACAAGGGGTTGATAAGAGACATTTCGAAGTTCATGATCCCCTAAAATTCACTGACTTTGGGATCACTGAACTCGATGAACTCGGTCCAATAATTGAAAAGAAGCAAAATGCGGTGGTTAAGGAGCTGATGAAGATGCTCAGTAAAAGATATGAAAGACTGAAGGATGCACCAGCACAACTAGGAATTCAGCCTGCCTTAACTGCACCTCAAGGATCTCAACCACAATCATCCACTGGCAAAAGGAAAAGGGTTGAGTTCTAGCCTGAGATAAAAGTGCCTGGATTCGAATGCAATAGGGAACTGCCATAAGGTGTTAAGTTCGTGAACTGTTTAGTGATTGAAAAGCCTGAAAGAGGGCTATATCACATTTATGTCTCTGGAAACCCAACATTTCAAAGATGGAGTGATATTGATCAGGCTGGTGTAGCTGCAATGCTGAGCTACATACCAGTGGCCTCTCAGATCCAAACCCCAGCAAACATCAGGTTCTGTCAAGACCTGAATTCCAAGATAAGAGACCACCCTGACAGGGAAACACTCATCACCAAGAAAGTCAAGCTTGAAGCATTGGGAATCCATCTGGACTGACATCATTTTGATTTATCTTTTGTACTAGTGATAGGAACCTTGTAATTTGATCAATAAACGATGTATTTTTTGTTAAAATATTCAGTGTTCCTTATTGTATTCATTAGTACATTCAGTGTAAGAAGAAGCCATTTGCTCACTTACACTGATCAATCACTTAGGCTATTTGTATATCCAAATAGAGGGAGACTGTTGGGTTCAGTAAATACCCAAACCCCTTAATCTAGGATTTGAATAGAAAATAGCCCAAGTGTTTAGTCCGTTAAACACTAACAGGTCACTGAGGGCATAGTCTCTCAGTGAGTCATCTTCAGGATACTCAGTATGAGGCAAAGAAGAAGTCTCTCCATTCAGTAAGGAGGAACTTAAAGGGTAAAGACTGAGTCAAGAAGAAGATGATGGATTCAGTTAGTAATGACAATAGCTCACCGAATCCCTAAGACTCCTCTCCAACTACTTACACTGAAGACAAACTAAAGTAGAAGACTGAAGGAAGTAAAGACTGAAGAATGAGCGGGACATGGCGGGATAAGTTTGAATCAGATAAGACGAATTACTTATCAACCAAAGTCAACTTTCCCTGAATAGCAAAAGATCAGGCTCAGTGTCATCACTGAACTTAGGAAAGTAGTCTTGTCTCTTACCTAGAATAGTCTTTGTAAACAGAGACAAAATACATCAGTATTTTGTCTTATGTATGATGTCAGTTTGTCACTTAGGGAAGAGTCAAATATCATACATGTATAAATAGCATAAGAGATGGAGTGAAAAGATTAAGCTTGTGAATTGTAAAAACACACATACACACAAGCCATTTTTTCACTCCTCCAAATACAACTTAGTTCCTGAGATAGCTCAGTGAGCTCTAAGAGTTGTGCTCAGACTTAGCCTGAGCTTAGAGAGGAGTCACCAAACTTTGTCATTTCAATCCCAAGTACTATTCAGCAAGTACTTGGGTAACGTATTCTTTTTGATTAATTTCTAATAAAGAATATGATGTTGAAAATTACTTTGTGTGTTTTACTTGCTTTAATTTCAGTTATTGTTCACTGTTAAATTGTTTTAAGTACTTAATTGTTTTTAAATGATAGTGAATAGGGAAAAACATCTATCTTCCTATCCATATCGGCTTGTTGTTGGTTAAAGCGGTCCGAGAGCTTAGCTATTTGAGCTTATTAGGATGTAACTAGGTGTTGCAACATCCCTTCTATGTTTTGTTGGCTAGGGCCATGAGAAATCATTAGAGGTGAATTCTTTGGTTTGTCCCCAATAGAAGTCGGGTTTGCCCTTCCATGCTTCTCGGGCATCATTGAAAGTCCTAGGTCCGAGTGTTGTAGGGAATCTTCCTTCTGTTCCATTGGTACGCGACGATACGTAGTCAACGGAAGCTTGTTCGGGGAGTCTTGTGCAAGTGCGAGTGTCATGAGGACCACTACATAGCTCATACAAGGAAGAAACTTTGTTCACTTGGCGTGAAGACTTAGGATTTTCGTAGGAGCTCATTAGGAATTTGACTTGATCTTCAAGCTCGAGCATCCTACGGTCGGAAGTTTGTGAGTCAATGGGAGGCACAGAGATTGCCTTTACGGTTTTGGGCAACTCACGAGGGTCATTTCAACTTTCGTTGTCATAGAGGGCAATGTCCTCTATTATACCCCACGATTCTTCCGCGGTTAGATCACTAAGCTTACCACCGGCCACTTGGTCAATGGATCGCTTAGTTGGAAAGTTGACATGATCATAAAGAGTTGGACTTGAAGCCAAAGATCAATGCCGTGATGAGGGACTCTATGGAGTAACTCTTTGAATCGAGTCCATGCTTCGTAGAGAGATTTACCTTGACGTTGTTGGAAGATCAAGATTTCATTCCTAAGCTTAGTAGTTCTCTGATACGCTTACACAGCGCGTTCGGGGTCAAAGGAACTTCCTTTTCGTCGAGCAAGTTTTTCAACACCCTAGGCAGTGAACCTAATTATTGTAGTGTAGTATTAGGGTAAGCCACGGGTATTGATATCGTTCTCTAGGAGAATAGGAATGCTAGTGAGAAGTTACTACGCTAAGGTTGAGGTTGAGGAAGGTTATTTTTTTATCTTTTTTATGTTTTTTAGGAAATTAAAAGGTACGAATCTCGGGTATTGGATTTGGGGGGTTGGTATTTCTACCGATTACTCTACTGTTATCTAATTATCTAAACTAAGGTGGTGGTAGTCTATGTCTAATTAATGTGTGCTCGTATGATAGTTTAAAGATGTGTTTACTTAGGTTTTACTACTCCTTAATTATCTCCTATTGATGGTTGAGTTGTCACGTCTTATTCTTAGTTGCGTTGTGTGTCTAAGGTTGTAGGGTATGCGTTTCTCCCTAACTCTTTGAACTTACCAAAGGGTCTCGTCTACAAAACCCACTAGGGATAATAAACTCTTACTCTAAGGCACTCTTTGGATGGTTTAGCTTACAACTACTCAGGTAATTATATTCTAAGGTTCACAAAGATGAATCAAGCATTAAGTACACAACGAATGACCTATCGCATTACTAGATCATTAATCAGCTAAGATAAGAAACAAAAAATCAATATTTAATAATTAAGTTTCATATTCCCTAAGCAAACACACAAATAAATTAGCCGGACATGGAGAACATGCAAGCATACACACAAATAATCAAAGACATAATTGAATTGATGAAGTAAATACTTATCTTGATGTAAGATAGGGTTTGAAACCCTAAAATACTGTAGAAGACACCCTTGGTTCGGTTTTAGGTTTTTACTCCACAAAAAGACTCTCTTAAAACTGAAAAATTCGGATTCTATATATAATATTACATATGCGATGACGTCACCTTATGTTTTGTGACGCCGTCGTGTCGCCGTCATTAGGGTTTCGTCTTGGCCACGTTAACCTTGCGACGGCGTCACCTTATGTCTGTGACACCGTCCTCTTCAGCTTCTGACGTCGTCTGGATTGAATCTAGGCCGTCTGAGTAGAAACGGCCTACTCTTTTAAAGCCCGACGTCGTCACTTGAAAATAGAGTTTTTGGCTTCTGTATCGTCACCAAAATCCTCCGACGGCGTCGCAATTAACACCTGACGCCGTCGCCTTCTGTTTTCAGCAGCTTTGAGTGTCTCGATTCTGACTTTGGCCATTTTCTTCGTATATTCGCGCCTTTTCGTCCAAATAAGTGCCATTCCGGCATTTTGCCTTCAAGAGACCTAAAAAGTGAAAAGGAACGATATTAAGCAATAACGGATACAAAAGTGATCAAATAAGGGCTTAAACGACCCCTCAAAATGGTACCTTTTAAAACCTTATCAAATATCCCTACACTTGTTATTTGCTTGTCCTCAAGCAAATGTGCTTTTAGCCAATTAATTTATAAGTTAGGGGTCATGAAGCATTGATTTAAAACAGTCCACAACGCATATAAGCCCCGCAAAAGTCATAACAAGCACGGAAATTACATACTAGCACCTCACATGGGGTGTTTGGATACTCACATCTCTCTCGGGTGTATATATGAAATATAACAAATAGGAAATGGAAGATAAACACTCATTAACCGGTCCTAGTACACAGATTACCATAGGCTTGAGAATAGATCAAACCTCCATCGCTTTGGCATAAGCACCTAGGAAAGACTATCAAAGAGGTCTTTTAAAGGGTTGTAATGTTAGGCTTACGGTAGGGAAACAAGGGTTTGGTGGGATAGGCTATTTAGTGGTGGCTAGTAAAAAATCTCTATGTTAAATGCATACGAAGAATGACGTTGCTAAGCCAAGACTCGACACTCTAAAACTCTAGGTAACGGAAATAAACAAACATAAATTTAAAGGATAGATGTAGGATGGTAGCACGTTTTTTTTTTTTTTTTTTTTTTTTTTTTTTTTTTTTTAACACTCTATTTTTTTTTCTTTTCTCTTTTTCTATTTTTTTTTCGATTTTTTTTTTTTTTTTTTTTTTTTTTTCATACACTTTTACTCTACCATCCCCTACGGTAACATCAAAATAATAGGGATTTATAGGCACATCCCTACACTTGAGTTTTTATTACTCTAACACTAATTTGACCCGAATTGAAAAGATTAAAACACTTGGGGTACATTATTATGCAAACAAAGGGAATTTGAATTTAATGTTCCCTTCCCGTCATTTCATAAACTTTAACTTTTCCCATGAATCCCAATCGTCCCAAAACTGTATACAAAGGATATGACTCAACTTAGCAACTCATGCAAGCAACCAGATAATTGAACTAAGGGTTTAGGGTGATAACAAAAATTTGCACTAAAGTGAGTGCATAAGGGGTAGGCTAAGGCGATTTGGGTGTATATTTGGGGGTGGGGTGTAAACAATGCTCTTCATTGATATTCCGAAAAAACCGAAACATCACGAGAACCGCGAAAAGGATAGGCTCTGAAGGGTTAACTAGGGGTATCGTGTACTAAAGATGAGTACAACGCAAAGGGTGTGGGAGAATTACTCAACCGATGTGGAAGAAGTAATTATATTACGGGTATCAAACAAGGGTTATCCTAATGCCTCTTATAATTTAGTTATTCCTAACTACACAAGTGTAGTCTCACTTGCGATCTCGGAATGCATCACAAAACAAGTTCTAGAATCTAATATACTACCGGTTCACACTCTAAGCATTAAAGATGAATGCTTTAATTCCTACTAATCTAAGGGCGATCCTCACATTTTGGGTGGAATTTGGGTGGTAAAGGGTTTTGTGCTAGTCATATAACTTCCTATCCGTGAGACGCTTTTGTTAAGACTAATGGCCCACTCCTATATGTCATGAAAAATTTTAAATTTGGTGCCAAAATTACCCTAACCGACATTTTCTCATGGTTTATTACGCAAATGCAATTAGACAAAGCAAATAATCAAGGATAAGCATAGTTTCAAAGTTCCCGTTTTATTTTCCCTCCCTACACTTAAACTGAACATTGTCCCCAATGTTCCCCGAAAGTATCAAAGTTATGATAAAAAAAAGTAATCAAAAACGAAAGAAACTAATACTCCCCTGATTAGCTCGGTAGGATCCGTGTAAAGTGGTGGTTAAATCCTTTCCAAGAAGAATTATTGCGTGAAAATCTCCTCAATTTTATGTAACTTCTTCTTGATAAACTAAACCTGCACACTTGAAGAAAACAAATGAAACCTTCGCGTAAAATTGGCGGTAATAATATATATAAGACTCAATTTAAACTAGGATATAATGCTTGTGGAATGGATGTTTACATAATTTCTAAGAAAATTAAAACCTGGAAAATTCCAAAAATTTATAAGTAGCTCAGAAAACGAGAAAAAGTGATCTGATGTTTTTACTCCTTCCTGACGCCGTCAGGTTGCAATCCTGACGCCGTCAGGTTATCCTGACAAAAACTGTTCTGCGATTTTCTGAAAAAAAGTTCTGGAAAATTTACATCTTTAGAATCTGGAAAAATTTCTGCAAAAAACATCCATTATGACTCAATACAAGCATTTGACTCGAACAAACAAACATATATATCTTTTATTTAATTGTTACTCTCATGTTTACGTTTCTTTTGAAAACGTGTGTAATCCTCCCTACACTTATCCCTTATGTAAAATACCTTTATATGCAATTAAGACAAGGTTAAAAACAAAATAAAGCATTTTTACAAATTTAAACATGAGGATAAACAAATAATAAAAGATATATGACACTAACAAGCAAACAATTAAGTATGGGTTGCCTCCCACGAAGCGCTTTTCTTTATTTAAGAGTCTTGTAGCTAGACTCGTAGTCGTGCCCCTACGTTGCCTTGTTTTGCATCCTCAATGAGAATTCTATCATGTTGACAAAATTTTCATCGACTCTATACCTAGGCCCTAGGGTCAAGCAATCCTTATAATAATGCCTCCTTCTTTCCCACATGAATTTATAACCTTTTTCAACATCTTCCTTGCTCTTGTCCTCAAAAGCTTTGATGTTGTCTCGATCATAAATGGACAAGTGGCCATACTCATTTGTTTTCCAAGGCATCCTATAGGTGATCTCATCAGTTCCTTCCTTAAACCTAACTGTTCCATCATGCTTGTTATGGCTCGTTCTAGATGTTTCAACAAACGGTTTCCCTAGCACTACTTGGGATAAACTATAGTCAATTACGCATCCTACATCTTCTAGGACCATAAAATCAACTAGGTAGGTGAAATTTCCTATAAAGACATGCACGTCCTTGACTCTTCCTACAAAGTTGCAAACTCCTCCTGGATACTTAGGGTCTCTCCTAATATTAAGTTGCTCATTCATAATGTCATTGTAGACAGCAGATGACATTACATTAATGGGAGATTCCGTATCTATGTAAGCGTGGTCGACACTCCTATATCCGATCATACAAGGGATTTTTAGGTTCCAGGGGTTTCCTCTCCTAATATTTGGGCATATCCTAATGATAGGTGATCGTGGATTATCGATTATGTATTGATGGTACGCAACCTCTTCCTTAGTGGGGTAAAGAGTGAAGTAAGCACTATTTTCCACATCCACGTTGTTGTTTATCATGCCATTGTCCGAATTACTGCTGATCATAGAGCCAACTACGGAGGCGCTGACTACTTTCTCAACAGCTTCCCTAATTGTACTATCGAATATTTTCTGCAAATCCTGAAGGTCGGTGTTTCTACTCACATAGCGGCTTAGACTGTTGTGTTGGTTATTGGTTTGGGTTTTGAGTGACATTGACTTAATTGGTGTTGGGTTATCAAGTGGTGGTTGGTTATCACCTTCCATGATGAAAAGTGATGGGTGTTACGAACAAAGGTCACGAAGAAGGGGGATAGACTAAGAGAAAGCTAAAAATGAGAAAAAAGTTTACTTGATAGGAATCAAGCAAAGAACCTAAATGAGGTGGACTACTAACTAGCTATTCTATTCCGCGGCAGCGGCGCCAAAAACTTAGTGATACGCTTACGCAGCGCGTTCGGGGTCAAAGGAACTTCCTTTTTGTTGGATCGATATACTTTAATCAAACTAACTTAACTAGCTTGTTAAGGTTTAATAACCTCGGATAAATCCTAAGTTATTAACAAAGAAACACTGAGCAATCTTTATTAAGTATGCGGAATTTACTTAACAAAGCTAAAAAGAAACTTTATTAATAAAACTCTAAATCTGCTTATTATGCAGATACTCTAATACAACTCTAAAACATAATCTCATAGACGTATTATTCGTCTAAATCTCAAAATAATTATTTCAAAGAAAAATCGAAACAATTCATTTAAGGCGTATGAATTATTTCTAACGAGTCACAAAGAAACAATTATTGAATCCTAAATAGGCTCCAATAATTTGGAATTGTTCGATCAATTCAATCAAACTAATTTCATATAGCTAGGTTGTTTTTCCTTCAAGGAAACTGGGGCTTGCGCGACGCATTCGCATAGTGATTCAAAAACCGCGGCGACGGCGCCTTATCTTATCGATCAATCATCAGGTGGAGTAAATCCAAGAAACGAACTAAGGATAGTTCATTTGAAAAAAGAGTAAAAATCGAAAGAGAATCAGATAGGGG